>LJCY02000019.1:0-230723 GCA_001282315.2 Chrysoporthe cubensis | reverse complement strand
AAATATAACTTTATTTATAAAATATAACCTTATTTATAAAATATAACCTTATTTATAAAATATAACTTTATTTATAAAATATAACCCTACTTATAAAATATAACCCTACTTATAAAATATAACCCTACTTATAAAATATAACCCTAACCCTTAAATATCCTTTTATACTTGCATTTAAATTATAATTTTTCTTTAATTTATAATTTTTCGTTTTTAATTTTTTTTATTTTAATTAAATCTTTTTGCATTTCTTCTTTTATACTTTTAATATAATTTACTTTATTTTTCTTTTTACTATAAATTTTTTTTAATTTTATTGCTTAATAATATATTTAATTTCTTATTTTAAAATACTTTAATTTTATTTTTATTTTCTTATTTTATATTTTTATATAAAACTTTTATGCATTTTATTTTAATTATAAATATATTACGTTTTTTTATATTTATTTTATTTTTTCTTCTTTTTCTTCTTAATATATTTGTTTTTATATAAATTTCCTTTTATTTATTACTTTTATATCTTTTTGCTTTTTTTATTTTTTTCTTGTATTTTTCTATTTTCTTCCCTATCTTTTCTTCTTTATTGCAAATCTTCCATTTTCTTCTTCTCTTCCTCTATAAAACCCTTTTACCTTGCAATCTGGGATCTTTTTATCTTCCTATTTTTACTTTACTTTTCTTTTCCAATCCATTGCTTTTCTTTTCAATATAACCTTTTTATTACCTTTCTCTTTTTTTTCTTTATTATTCTTTTAATTACCTTAAATAAATTCTATTTATTTTACTCTTTTTTTTAACAAATCTTCTTCTTTTTTTCTTTTTTTTTCTCTCTTATTTGCAAATTCTCTATAATTATCTCCCTTTTCAATAAATCCTGCCTTTCTTATCTCTTTAACCCTACTTATTTTGTATATATATTTCTAATTCTTATATTTTATTTATTTCTATTTTTTTATATTTATTTCTATATTATATATTAATACTTCTTTTTAATTTATTTTCTACTTTTTCTACTTTCTTCTCTAATTATTTTTTATCCTTTTATCTAATTCCATTTCTTATCCTTCTTCTTTTTCTTATCTCTCTTTCTAATTTTTCTTGGATTTTTTCTTTTTCTTATTCTCTTTAATATCCTCTTTATTGCAACAATCCTCTTTTCTTTGCCCTTCTTTTATGCCTTCTTCCTTTTATTCTTAATACGAATATTGTTTCTATTCTTTTCCCCTTTCCAACTTCTACTCTTTTCTTCCTTTTTAACCCTTTTCTATTTTTTCTATTAATTATATCCTTTCAATTCCAATTATATATATCTATTAAACCTTACTTATTTTCGCCTTTTAACCCTACTTATAATAAATAACCCTACCCTTATAATGCTTATAACCTTACCCATTTATCTATTATATTTTCAATTTTCGCTTTTCTCTTTTCCTTACCCTTTATCTCTCTCCTCTTCTTATTATATTGTACGCCAAATTATATTTTCCTTTCAAATCCCCTTTCTTTGCATTTTTCGAATCCTAATCAACCAATATATTATAAAACTTCTTAGAATAAAATCCTGCCTTAATCTTTCTATTTTCGTATTCTATATGCTAGTATAAAAATGCTATTTCTTCTATACTCCCTTCCTTATAAATAAATAATCCTTACTTTATCAATCTTTATATACCCTATTTCTTCCCTTATAAAATCTAAATAACTGAAAATATTATATGCATATTATACTTTATTTTCTACTTTAATTTTTCTTATCCTTCTTTCTTTCTTTTTGCATATTCTCCCCTTTCTTCCTGCTTTAATTGCTTAGCCCCCCTCTTTATATTTATATAAACCTTGGAATCCTCCCTTTTCTCAATAATCTACAAAACTTTTGAATTGCAATTCTCCGATTCTATTCTGAACCTCTCCTATTTTCCTAATCTTTATTTGGAATGCATTTCTAACCTTTATAATAGATTCTAATTGCATATATGCCCGCCTTATAAACTCCTTTCTATCCTTAGCTGGAATTTTTTATATATAATATTTCTATATAATATAACTAATTATTTGATATCCCTTTACCCCTTCCTTATTATCCTTTTGAATATTTATTTTCCTGTAAATAACAATCTTATAGCTATTTTCTTCCGATCTTGCGCTTCTCTCTTCTTGCCTCTCTTGCTTTCTCTTCCCTTTTCCTTTCGCCTTAGCCTTACAAATCTAAACCTTACCACTTTATCTCTGCTAATAATCCTCATCTTGCCCTTATAATATTTTAATACCCCTTTTGGTTTCTTCTTCCTTTTGCATTTTCTTCTTTCTATATATTATTTTCGGAACCTATACTCTTATCCTCTTCTATTTCTTTCATACTTATCCTTTTCCCCTGGATTTTTCTTTTTGGGCTTTATTCGCTAAATATTTGCAATTACTTTCCCTTTTATTAATCTTTCTTAAATTTGCGCCTTTTTATCTAATCTCCTTCCTTGCTTTTCCTTTCTATCCCTACTTTTTCTTCTCTATTCTTCCCTTTCCATGCCCGATTCTTCCCTATCCAAATCCTTCGCCCGCTTTATACCCCTTTAGTTTGTAATCCTCTCTTGTTTTTCTTTCTTTCTTTATATAAACATCTTATCTCCCTTTTTATAGCTCTAGCATCTGATCCACTAGAAATATTAATAAATTCCCTAGTACAAAACCACTTGCTTATATAGCAGACCCGCAATGCGTACGCCTTATGCTGCCTGCTGCTTGCTACTTGCTGCTTTTCGTACTATATAATATGGCCTTACTTTTTTGCTTATTTTGCTTTGCTTAGCTCTTTGCTTATATTATAGCATATGCCTTTTGCTATTGCAATATATATTCCCTATATATATTTGCTATTTCGATTGTTAATTATAATGCATTTCGAATAATATATAATCCTTTATATTTTTATTCTAAATATATATATTAATGCGTTTATATAAATTCGAAAATCTATTTTTGAATTGTTTGCAATTATAAATATATATTATTTATATTCTTCTTTATTATCTCTTTTTTTCTAATATTATCCTCCTTTTGCTATAGCGTTAATGCATATTACTCTTTTATACCTTTTGCTTTAATATTATATTATTTTCCTTTTTTATGCATTTATTCTTTCTGCTAACTATAACGCAATTTGTATAATAAAATAGATAAATCTTATATAATATATCTTTTATATTGCTTTTTATAAATATTTTATTTATATATAACTTGCCAACTTTCTTTCTCTCTTTCTTTATAAATATATAAATAATATTTTACCTTTCTATTTTCTTTATTTTATATGCCCTTTTTATATAATTTATTCTATATTGCTGCTATACTTTATGCTTGCTAAATAACATTTTTAATTATATAATAAATATTTTTATATTCCTTTAATATATTACGCTATTAACTGAAATATATAATATAATTCATAATATATCCGATTAGTTTCCCAATAGCCTTATCGGCCTGCTTTTTATCCGCTTAATCAATTATATATATCTTCGCTTTCGCTTATATTAAACTTATCCTTTGCTGCTATTCTTTCCAATATTTCTTATTTCCGCCTTTAATTTACTGCTTATATTAATCTATATATATTTATTAATAACTCTTAATATTAATATGCTTATAGCATTATTATAAACCGCCTGCTATCCTTATTTGCAGATTGCTATTAATTGCATATTGCTTGCAAAAACTTATAAAAATAATATTCAGAAAATTATACAAACTTCTTTTTAGTAAATATCCGCTATTAGAAATCCTCCTTATATCGAATTATTTTATCCTATAATATTATATTCCGTTTCGAATATATTTCGGGCTTATAATATAGCTTTCTTACTTGCAATATCCGGTATAACGGGCAACCTTTTACTTACTGGTCCAATTGCGCTATAAAATCCGCCGCCTCCTATTCGGCCTGCCTCTCTTTCCGTACAGCCTCTTACTGGTCGTATTATCCAACCCGCTACCATTACGCAAACCGCTATGCTATAGCTCTTTATTCGTTTTTATTTACCTGGCCTTCCCTTCCTATCTTTCCTACTGCTGCCGCTTCTTTTCGCAATGCGGTTTCGACCTCTTTTGCAAATGCCTTTTGGCTGCGCTGCCGCCCGCAAATATTATATGCCGCTTTCCCGGCCTCGCATTCCGACCAGTCGAAATACCCATTTATTACCCAGTCCAATACTACTTGCTAATATTGCCTGCTTTATATAAACGCTTCTATCTCGCCTTTAACTGCCGCAGCTGAGTATATGCTTAGCGCTGCTCGCTTGGTCTTGCTATTCGCCTGTACGGCTGCTTGCAATTAGCATATAATTACCGCTTTATTCGGCTGCCCGTCCCGCTTTGCTTGCCCGCTTTCTTGCATATAATCTCGCATCCGCTATAGCGTTCCGGCATGCATTACTAACTGCATATCCGGAATATCCATTCCTAACCCCAATGCATTTATTGCTATAATTACTTGGCTTATTTCGATTTATATGCGCAACCATTCCGCTTTGCCCGCTTTTATATCTATATTGCAGTAATATATTTCGCTTCCCAATATTATGCTTAATAACTTAATATGCTCGATAGATCCGGAATATATAATTATTTTGCTCTGGCTATATTAATATAATTATTTAGTAATAATCTGCTAAACCTTATAGTTTTCGGCCGCTTCCGCTTTCTAATCGGAACGGCTGGCTATATATTCGATATAGTATGCGATATTAGCCCGCATTATCCACGCCCGGAATATAATTACCTTCCGCCCGCAAATCCCGGCCGTTTCGAAAAATGCGCCCTCGTCTTTCAGCGCCAATATAGCGGTTAAAAATACCCGCTATATGCCTTATATACGTATAACGGGCTTAACTATTTGCAATTACAGCCGGAAATCCGCCTGCTTATCTATCAATATATAATACTTATTAATAACTACCCAGTTTAATATTTATTAAGCTTGCAACCGGTTTATATAATCTTAAAACCTTTTAATAATTGCGGATTCAGGCATTATAAATATAATCGATATTACCGGATTGCTATTCTAGCTTTGCTACGCATATACGAAAATCTCTTGCTATTAATAACGGGCTAATAAATCCTGCTATAATAAAACTAATAGTACGATTACGATAATTATCCTTTCAGGCAAATAAAATGCAAGCAATATAAATAATAAATTCTTGCTGCTATTTATCTTTTCTACTTATATAATCGGGCTCTTACTGCAAATAATAGCTTAAATTATTGCTTATTGCTAGCTTCGGAATACGGCCTTCTCGCTTATTATTATGCATAATGCGCCCTAGATATAAATATGCTGCAATTAAGCGAATCGCTAGTATTGGACCTCCTTTCGGACCTCTTCGAACGGCTTTCTCTTTCGCTTTATACCGGACGCTATATAACCTAAGCTATTGGCCTACCCCAAACCCTAAAATTAGTACTATTTTTAGCTAATAGCCTAATATTAATCTCGCTTCTATACTATACCGGACCGCCCTTATTATAACTCGCAAGCGTATATTATCCTTGCAATATGCGTATTATGCCCGGCCTGCAAATCTCAAATGTTATTATCGATTCTATCCTTATCCTTATCCCCCTCCTTGTCTTTCTGGGCGCCGGTATGGAAAAAACGGTTGGCAATAGCAATAGCTATATGCTATTACGCACTATTATTAATTTGCATCCCGGCTAACCGGCTGCTGTACGCCTGTACAATACGTTAGTACCGATCGGATATTTACTATAGCTCCGCCCGCCATACCTTGCTGCAGTCCGGGCCCTGCTCGCCCTTATCGGAACCCTTATCGGAACCCTTGTCCTAGCTGCCCTTGCCGTCCTTGCCATCCTTGCCGTCTTTGCCCCCTATCTCGCTATTGCCATTAGCCTTATTATTAGCTATATTTATAATAATATTGTCGGATTATAAAAATGCATTATGCTTATAGCGCCTTATTATAATCTTGCATACCGCTTGCTAAAATAACAATATTAACTATATATACTATATTAATAACTCGCTTACCTCTCGTACGATATATCGGTAAATTACCTTGCTTTGCCGGCTATTGCAATAACTTTTATAATATAATATAATAAAATAAACTATGTTTTAATAGATAAATATATTGCAAATCTTGCTATTAGCTATATTCTATATCCGGATTCCGCTAATCTCTGTTATTCTAGCCGGCTAGCCCGATATTATATGCATTATTATCTATAATTGCTTTCGGAATGCTTGAAAATCCCGCTAATATTGCTATATGGCTTGAGCCCGGAACGGCTGCTTATTATTAAACAGGTTAATAAACTATATAAGCCGTAACATTTCGGACTATATAATCCTATCTCTTACCCAATTTATACCTTTTTCCAACTACGGGTTCCGGTTATTATATAAAAATAAATATCCCGGCCGTTCTTTATTATAGTCGTTTTTAATCCGGTTTTATGCGATTTATAGCAACCCCTTTATCCTGCCGCTACTGGCCTGAGTTAACCGGCTTAATAATTCGCGTATCTCTTAAATCAAATCGTAAAATATATTGCTTAATTGCGCTATCGTTAACTGCAATTGCTAGAATATTAACTGCTCGCTTTGCCAATCGATTAACTTACTGGCCGCTTTAATAAACCGGATCCGTATTCCGTATATACGTATATTAAAAATTCAATCTATTAATATAAGCTTATTTCGTAACCCATTCGCTATCCGTATTATAAACTATTGCACTTTTTCCCGAATACGGGAAAATATCCTTTAGCACTTTTCCTAAGCCTTTTCCTTGCATAATAACAAGTCGATCCTGATTTATTCCGCAACTTCCTCTTCTTGCTCGATATATACTTAATATATTACAATTATACGGGTTATTTTAATTATAACGGAATATATCGGCATATAATTTATAGCGGAAACTTAATAGCTGCCCGCCCCGATTCCCAATACTATTAATATACTAATAATAATATTCTTATACTTATTATTCTTATATAGCTTATCGAAAAACGCTATAATTATATCCAAATATAACTGCTCTATTTTCGATCTTAACTTTCCCGTATACTTTATACCCTTTCCCTTTGCAATTATCTTAGCAGCCTTTTCGAAATTATTATATAACCTGGCTTAGCATATAATAAATTCGAATAGCGGCCGCGCTTTATTATCTAATAACTGGGTATAATACTAAATATATAATAATTTCCGGTATATATCTTTATATTTTGCTTATATATCGTCTTCTATCCGGGATTCGAATAGCTTGCTTAGCTTAATATAAACCTCTTTCCGCTCGATCTCAAATAATATAGCCTGCCCGACAATACGGGCTATAGCTACCTTTTAAGCCTAATCTAATATACGTTCCATACTCTTCCATATTACTTCCAATACGCGCTCTTCTAGCATAATAGGCTCGGCTATAGCTTGCAACCGGTCGATATCCAAACTGGCTAAATGAACGGCCTACCTGGTCTTCTCTAACTATAAGTTTGGCTCTTTTTTCTTATCGAATGCTTATATCTAAGCTTGCGCGCTTATTGCAAACCGGGCATCTTGCGTAATAAAACATTCGCTGCATTTGCTAATAATATTAAGGCCGGGCTATAAATGCATCTTTTAGCCGATTTCGAACCAATTGCTAGCTATTCTCGATAGGAAAAATTGCTGGCATAGGATGTTAGCTATCTATAAAACCTCTCGTAGCTGCTTCGCTTTTTCTGCAATATTGCCCCCTTTCTTCCAATAATTCTGCTACTTATAAGCCTTACGGCAATGCCTTTAAATGCCCTAGATAGTATAAGTAATATAACTATATATATTATACCGAAACCTATTATATTTAAGCAGTACGATATATAGGACCGGTTTAATAATAGTAAATAGGAACGGGAAATCCTATAACTTAGCTTGATTTCGAATAATATTGCGAATTATATAAATAGCGGTATATATTATTTTTCTCTCTTATATTGGAATATGCTTATAGCGCTATTATAAATAAGTTTTAACCTCGTTAATAATATATGCAAACTGATATACTTTGCAAATAATTATACGATATTCTAATAAATAAATAAATAGTTCTATTATATTAATTAAATAATAATTTCTTATTCTTTGCTTTTTATTTTTAGTTTTATATAATGAAAATACGAACTTTATACGTTTTTTATATTCGATATATAAAACTTAATTCGGGCTTCTTTAAGCATTTAATATAAAATGCAGTTTTTAATATAATAGTACTTTTTTTTCTATGCCCGGCTAATTTCATATTTCTATATATTTATATGCATTTTTAAAATAATTTAGCCTATAATATATTAATCTTTTAATCTTTTTTATATTTATAAAAATATTTATAAAATCCTTTAAATTATTAAATTACGCATTTTATATTAATAGTCGTTTATATACGGATAGCTTAATATTATATATGCTGCATTAATAGTTTATATACGAGTAACTTAGCATTTTAATAATAGCTTAATAATATTTCGCTAAACTTTAACTAATAACTTTGTTATAAATAATATTCAAATTATTATTTTAATAACGGAATTATAATCGCTGCAATAATACCTTTCGAATAGATTTAATTATATTGAATTTAATGCTTGAAAATATTAGCGAAATCTACTCGCCTTTTCTATAAAATCTATTCGCTTTATATACTAGCGCCATTTTTTTTTGTATGGGCTTTTCTATAAAATCTACTAGCTTTTATCGTTGCATTATAAGTAGCGAAATCTACTCGCCTTTTCTATAAAATCTATTCGCCTTTTCTATAAAATCTACTCGCCTTATACACTAGCGCCATTTTTTTTTGTATAAGCTTTTTTATAAAATCTACTAGCTTTTATTGCTGCATTATAAGTAGCGCCATTTTTTTTTATATAAGCTTTTTTATAAAATCTATTAGCTTTTATCGCTGCATTATAAATAGCTTAATAATATCCCGCTAAACTTTAACTGACAACTTTGTTACAAATAATGCTTAAATTATTATTCTAATAACGGAATTATAGTCGCTGCAATAATACCTTTCGAATGGATTCGGTTGCATTGAATTTAATGCTTAGGAATATTAGCGAAATCTACTCGCCTTTTCTATAAAATCTATTCGCTTTATGCACTAGCGCCATTTTTTTTTATATGGGCTTTTCTATAAAATCTACTAGCTTTTATCGCTATATTATAAATAATATAAAAATGCTATTTCTTTTATACTCCTTTCTTTACAAATAAATAATCCTTACTTTATCAATTTTTATATACCTTATTTCTTCCCTTATAAAATCTAAATAACTGAAAATATTATATGCATATTATACTTTATTCTCTATTTTGATTTTTCTTATTTTTCTTTCTTTCTTTTTGCATATTTTCCCTTTTCTTCCTGCTTTAATTGCTTAGCCCCTTTCTTTATATTTATATAAACCTTGGAATCCTCCCTTTTCTTAATAATTTATAAAACTTTTGAATTGCAATTTTCCGATTTTATTCTGAACTCTTTCTATTTTCCTGGTTTTTATTTGGAATGCATTTCCAACTTTTATAATAAATTCTAATTGCATATATACTTGCCTTATAAACTCTTTTCTATTTTTAGCTAAAATTTTTTATATATAATATTTCTATATAATGCAATTAATTATTTAATATCCTTTTACCCTTTCCTTATTATCCTTTTAAATATTTATTTTCCTATAAATAATAATTTTATAGCTATTTTCTTCCGATTTTGCGCCTTTTTCTTCCTGCTTTTTTTGCTTTTTCTTCCCTTTTCCTTTCGCTCTAGCCTTATAAATCTAAACCTTATTACTTTATTTCTACTAATAATCCTTACCTTGCCCTTATAATATTTTAATACCCCTTTTAATTTCTTTTTCTTCTTATATTTTCTTTTTTCTATATATTATTCTTGGAACTTATACCCTTATCCTTTCCTATTCTTTTCGTACTTATCCTCTTCCTTTAAATTCTTCTTTTTAAGCTTTATTCGCTAAATATTTGCAATTACTTTCCCCTCTATTAATCTTTCTTAAATTTGCGCCTTTTTATCTAATTTCCTTCCTTGCTTTTCTTTTCTATCCCTACTTTTTCTTCTCTATTCTTCCCTTTCTATGCCCGATCCTTCCCTATCCAAATCCCTCGCCCGCCCTATACCCTTCTAGTTTGTAATCCTTTCTTATCTTTCCTTCTTTCTTTATATAAATATCTTATCTCCTTTCTTATAGCCCTAGTATTTAATCTACTAAAAATATTAGTAAATCCCCCGGTATAAAACTACTTGCTTGCATAACGGACCCGCAGTGCATACGCCCTATATTGCTTGCTGCTTGCTGCTTGCTACTTTTCGTGCTATATAATATAGCCTTGCTTCTTTATTTATCCTGCCCTGCTTGGCTCTTTGCTTGCATTATAGCATATGCCCTTTGCTATTGCAATATATATTCCTTATATATATTTGCTATTTCGATTGCTAATTATAATGCATTCCGAATAATATATAATCCTTTATATTTTTATTTTAAATATATATATTAATGCATTTATATAAATTCGAAAATCTATTCTTGAATTATTTGTAATTATAAATATATATTATTTATATTCCTCTTTATTATTTCTTCTTTTCTAATATTATCCTTCTTTTGTTATAATATTAATGCATATTATTCTCTTATACCTTCTGCTTTAATATTATATTATTTTCCTTCTTTATATATTTACTCTTTCTGCTAATTATAATGCAATTTGCATAATAGAATAAATAAATCCTGTATAATATATCCTTTATATTGCTTTCTATAAACATTTTATTTATATATAATTTGCTAACTCTTTTTTTCTCTTTCTTTATAAATATATAAATAATATTCTACCTTTCTATTTTCTTTATTTTATATGCCCTTTTTGCATAATTTACTTTATATTGCTATTATACTCTATACTTGCTAAATAATATTTTTAGCTATATAATAGATATTTTTATATCCTTTTAATATACTATACTGCTAATTGAAATATATAATATAATTTATAGCATATCCGATTAATTTCCCAATAGCCTTATCGGCTTGCTTTCCGTCCGCCCAATTAATTATATATATCTTTGCCCTCGCTTATACTAAACCTATCTTCCGCTACTATTCTTTCCAATATCTTCTATCCCCGTCTTTAATTTACTGCTTATATCAATCCATATATATCTATTAATAACCCTTAATATTAATATACTTATAGCATTGCTATAAACTGCCCGCTATTCTTATTTGCAAATTGCTACCGATTATATATTGCTTATAAGAATTTATAAAAATAATACCCGGAAAATTGCGCAAACTTCCTTTCAATAAATATCCGCTATTAGAAATCCTCCTTATATCGAATTATTTCGTCCTATAATATTATATCCCGTTTCGGATATATTTCGGGCCTGTAATATAGTTCTTTTATTTGCAATATCCGGCATAACGGGCAATCTTCTACTTACCGGTCCAATTGCGCTATAAAATCTGCCGCTTCCTGCCCGGCTTGCTTCTCTTTCTGCGCAGCTTCCTATTAATCGTATTATCCAACCCGCTACCGCTACGCAAACTGTTATGCTATAGCTCTTTGTTCGTCTTTATCTACTTAGCCTTCCCTTCCTATCTCTCCTGCTGCTGCCGCCTCCTCTCGCAATGCAGCCTTAACCTCCTCTGCAAACGCCTCTTGGCTGCGCTGCTGCCCGCAAATATCATATGCCGCCTTCCCGGCCTCGCACTCTAACCGGTCGAAATACCTATCCATTACCCGGTCCAATACTACTTGCCGGCATTGCCTGCTTTGCATAAACGCCTCTATCTCGCCTTCGATTGCTATAGCCGGGTATATGCCTAGCGTTATTTGCTTGGTTCTGCTATTCGCCTATATGGCTGCTTGCGGCTGGCATATAATTACCGCTTCGCTTGGCTGCCCGTCCCGCCCCGCTCGCTCGCTTTCCTGCATATAATCTCGCATCCGTTATGGCGCTCCGGTATGTACTACCAATTGCATATCCGGGATATCCATTCTCAACCCTAATGCGTTTATTGCTATAATTACTTAGCCTGCTTCGATTTATGCGTATAACCGTTCCGCCTTGCTTGCTTTTATATTTATACTATAGTAATATACTTCGCTTCTTAATACTGCGCCCAATAACTTAATATATTCGATAGATCCGGGATATACGATTACCTTGCCCTAGCTATACTAATATAATTACTTGGTAATAATCTACTAGACCTTACGGTTCTCGGCCGCCTCCGCCTTCTAATCGGGGCGGCTGGCCATATATTCGATGCGGTATGCGATATTGGCCTGCGTCGTTCGCGCCCGGAATATGGTTACCTTCCGCCCGCAGATCCCGGCCGCTTCGAAAAACGCGCCTTCGTCTTTCGGCGCCAATATAGCAGTTAAAAATACCCGCTATACGCCCTATATGCGCATAATAGGCCCGACTATTTGCAATTACAGCCGGAAATCCGCCTGCTTATCTATCAATATATAGCATTCGTTAATAATTACTCAGTCCAATATCTATTAAGCTTATAACCGGTTTATATAATCTTAAAACCTTTTAATAACTATAAATTCGGGCATTATAAATACAATCGATACTACCGGGTTGCTGCCCTAGCTTTGCTATGCATATATAGGAATCTCTTGCTGCTAATAATAAACTAATAAATCCTATTATAATAAAACTAATAGCATAATTACAATAATTATCCTTTTAAGCGAATAAAATGCAAGCAATATAAATAATAAACTCTTGCTACTGCTTATCTTCTCTATTTGTACGATCGGGCTTTCGTTACGGACAATAGCCCGGATTACCGCTTATTACTAGCTTCAGAATACAGCCTCCTCGCCTATTATTATGCATAATGCGCTCTGGATATAAATATACTGCAATTGAGCGAATTGCCAGTACTGGACCTCCTTTCGGATCTTTTCAAACGGCTCTCTCTTTCGCTTTATACCGGATGCTATATAACCTGGGCTATTAGCCCATCCCAAACCCTAAAATTAATATTACTTCTAGCTAATAGCCCGGTACTAATCTCGTTTCTATATTATACCGGACTGCCTTTATTATAACTTGCAAGCGTATATTATCCCTGCAATATATATGCTATGCCCGGCCTGCAAATCCCAAATATTATTATCAATCCTATTTTCGTCCTTATCCCCCTCCTTGTCTCTCTAGGCGCTGGCATGGAAAAAACGGTTGGCAATAGCAATAGCCATATGCCGCTACGCATTATTATTAATCCGCACCCCGGCCAACCGGCTGCTATACGCCTGCATAATGCGTTAGCACTAATCGGATGTCTACTGTAGCTCCGCCCGCCATGCCTCGCCGCAGTCCGGGCCCTGCTCGCCCTTGTCGGAACCCTTGTCGAAACCCTCGTCCTAGCTGCCCTCGCTATCCTTGCCGTCCTTGCCATCTTTGCCCCCTATCTCGCTATTGCTATCAGCCTTATCGCTAGCTACGTTTGTAATAACATTATCAGACTACAAAAACGCATTACGCTTATAACGTTCTATTACGATCCCGCATACCGCCTGCCAAAACGGCAATACTAACCATATATATTATACTAACAACTCGCCCACTTCTCGTATAATATATTGGTAGATTACCTTGCCCTGCCGGCTGCTGCAATAACCTTTATAATATAATATAACGAAATAAATTATGCCCCGGTAAATAAATATATTGCGAATCCCGCTATTAGCTATATTCTATATTCGGATCCCGCTAATCTCTATCATTCTGGCCGGCTAGCCCGATATTATATGCATTACTATTCATAACCGCTCCCGGAATGCTCGAAAATCCTGTTAATATTGCTGCATAGCCTAGGCCCGGAACGGCTGCTTATCGTCAAACGGGTTAGTAAACCATATAAGCCGTAATACTTTGGACTGCATAACTCTATTTCTTACTCAATTTGTACCCTTTTCTAACCACAGGTTCCGGTTATTGCATAAAAATAAATATCCCGGCTGCTCTTTATTATAATTATTCTCGATCCGGTCTTATACGATCTATAGCAACCCTTTTATTCTGTTGCTATTAGCTTGGATTAATTGGCTTAATAATTCGCATATTTCTTAAATTAAATCGTAAAATATATTGCTTAATTGCGCTATCGTTAATTGCAATTGCCGGAATATTAACTGCTCGCCCTGCCAATCGATTAATTTACTAGCCGCTTTAGTAAACCGGATCCGCATTCTGTATATGCATATATCGAAAATCCAATCTATTAGCGTAGGCTTATCTCGCAACCTATCCGCTATCCGCATTATAAACTGCTATACCTTTTCCCGAATACGGGAAAATATCCTTTAGCACTTTTCTTAAGCCTTTTCTTTGCGCAATAACGGGTCGATCTTAATCTATTCTGCAACCTCTTCTTCCCGTTCGATATATGCTTAATATATTACGACTATATAAGTTACTTTAATTATAGCAGAATATATCGGCATATAATCTATAGCGGAAACCCAATAGCTGCCCGTTCCGATTTCCAATACTGCTAATACGCTAATAATAATATTCTTATATTCATTATTCTTATATAACTTATCGAAAAATGCTATAATTATATCCAAATATAACCGCTCTATTTTCGATCTTAACTTTCCTATACGCTTTATACCTTTTCCTTTTGCAATTATCTTAGCAGCCTTTTCGAAATTATCGTATAACCTAGCTTAGCGCATAATAAATTCGAATAGCAGCCGCGCTTTATTATTTAATAACTGGGTACGATACTAAATATATAATAACTTTTAATATATATCCTTATACTTTACTTACATATCGTCCTCTATCCGGGATTTAAATAGCTTGCTTGGCTTAATATAGACTTCCTTCCGCTCGATCTCAAATAATGCAGCCCGTTCGACAATACGGGCTATAGCTACCTTCTAGGCCTGGTCCAATATACGCTCCATGCTCTTCCATATTACTTCCAATACGCGCTCCTCTGGCATAATAGGCTCGGCTATAGCCTGCAACCAATCGATATCCAAACCGGCTAAATGAACGGCTCATCCGGTCCTTTCCAATTACAGGTTTGGCTCTTTCTTCTTATCGGACGCCTATATCTGGGCCTGCGCGCTTACTGCAAACCGGGCGTCTTGCATAATAAAATATTCGCTGTACTTGCTAATGATATCGGGGCCGGGCTGTAAATGCATCTTTTGGCCGACCTCGAACTAACTGCTAGCCATCCTCAATAGGAAAAATTGCTAGCATAGGATATTGGCCGTCTATAAAACCTCTCGCGGCTATTTCGCCCTCTCTACGATATTGCCCCCCCTCTTCCAATGATTCTGCCACCCGTAAGCCTTACGGCAATGCCCTTAAATGCCCTGGATAGTATGGGTAATATAACTATATATATTATACCGAAACCCATTATATTTGAGCAGTACGATATATAAGACCGGCTTAATAATAATAAATAAGAACGGGAAATCTTGCAACCCGGCTTAATTTCGAATAATATTGCGAATTATATAAATAGCAATATATATTACCTTTCTCTCTTATATCGGGATATGCTTATAGCGCTGCTATAAATGGGTTTTAACCTTATTAGCAATATATGCAAATTAATATACTTTGCAAATAATTATACGATATTCCAATAAATAAATAAATGGCTCTATTATATTAATTAAATAATAATTTCTTATTCTTTGCCTTTTATTTTTAGCTTTATATAATGAAAATGCGAACTTTATACGCTTTTTATATTCGATATATAAAACTTAATTCGGGCCTCTTTAAGCGTTTGGCATAAAATGCAGTTTCCAATATAACGGTACTTCTTTTTTTATGCCCGGTTAATTTTATATTTCTATATATTTATATGCATTTTTAAAATAATTTAGCCTATAATATATTAATCTTTTAATCTTTTTTATATTTATAAAAATATTTATAAAATCCTTTAAATTATTAAACTACGCATTCTATACTAATAGTTATTTATATATAAATAGCTCGGTACTATGCATATTGCACTAATAGTCTATATACGAATAATTTAACATTTTGATAATAGCCTAATAATATCTTGCCAAACTTCAACTGACAACTCTGCTATAAATAATGCTCAAATTATCATTTTAATAACGGAATTATAGTTGCTATAATAATACCTTTCGAATGGATTCGGTTGTATTGAATTTGATACTTAGGAATATTAGCGAAATCTACTCGCCTTTTCTATAAAATCTACTCGCCTTATGCACTAGCGCCATTTTTTTTTGTATGGGCTTTTCTATAAAATCTACTAGCTTTTATTGCTGCATTATAAGTAGCCCGATAACATCCCGCCAAACTTTAACTGATAATTCTGCTACAAATAATGCTTAAATTATTATTCTAATAACGGAATTATAATCGCTGCAATAATACCTTTCGAATGGACTCGGTTGCATTAAATTTAATGCTTGGGAATATTAGCGAAATCTATTCGCCTTTTCCATAAAATCTATTCGCTTTATGCACTAGCGCCATTTTTTTTTGTATGGGCTTTTCCATGAAATCTACTAGCTTTTATCGCTGCATTATAGGTAGCCCGATAACATCCTGCCAAACTTTAACTGACAACTCTGCTACAAATAATGCTCAAATCATTATTCTAATAACGGAATTATAGTCGCTGCAATAATACCTTTTGAATGGACTCGGTTGCATTGAATTTAATGCTTGGGAATATTAGCGAAATCTACTCGCCTTTTCCATAAAATCTATTCGCCTTGTACACTAGCGCTATTTTTTTTTGTATAGGCTTTTCCATGAAATTTACTAGCTTTTATCGCTGCATTATAAGTAGCTTTATCGGCTTGCTTTTTATTTGCTTAACCAATTATATATATTCTCGCCCTTATTTATATTAAACTTATTTTCCGCTATTATTCTTTCCAATATTTCCTATTCCCGCTTTTAATTTATTATTTATATTAATTTATATATATTTACTAATAATTTTTAATATTAATATGCTTGCAGCATTATTATAAATTGCCCGCTATTTTTATTTGCGAACTGCTACCGATTGCATATCGCTTGCGGAAACCTATAAAAATAATACTTGGAAAACTGCGCAAACTTTTTCTCAATAAATATCTGCTATTAGAAATCCTTTTTATATCAAACCATTTTATCCTATAATATTATATCCCGTTTCGGGCATATTTCAAGCCTGTAATATAGCTTTCTTACTTGCAATATCCGGTATAACGGGCAACTTTCTATTTATTAGTCCAATTGCGCTATAAAATCTGCTGCCTCTTGCACGGCCTGGCTCTCTTTCCGTATAGCTTCCTACTAATTGTATTATCCAACCCGCTACCGCTATGCAAACCGCTATGCTATAGCTCTTTATTCGTCTTTATTTACCTAGCCCTCCCTTTCTATTTCTCTTACTGCTACTTCCTCTTCTCGCAATACGGCCTCAACCTTTTCCGCAAACGCCTCTTAGCTGCGCTGCTGCCCGCAAATATTATATGCTTCCTCCCCAGCCTTGCAATTTAACCGGTCGAAATACCTATCTATTACCCAGTCCAATACTACCCGCTAGCATTGCCTGCCTTGCATAAACGTTTCTATCTCGCTTTCGACTGCTGCAGCCAGGTATATGCCTGGCATTATTCGCTTGGTTTTGCTATTCGCCTGTATAGCTGCTTGCGGCTGGCATATAATTACTGCTTCGCTCGGCTGCTTATCCCGCCCCGCTTGCCCGCTTTCCTGCATATAATCTCGCATCCGCTATAGCATTCCGGCATATATTACTAACCGTATATCCGGGATATTTATTCTTAACCCTAATATGTTTATTGCTATAATTATCTGGCTTATTTCGATTTATATATGCAATCGTTTTACCTTGCCCGCTTTTATATTTACGTTATAGTAATATATTTCGCCTTTTAATGCTACGCCCAATAACTTAATATGCTCGATAAATCCGGGATATATAATTATTTTGCCCTGGCTATATTAATATAATTATTTAGTAATAATTTGCTAGACTTTGCAGTTTTTGGCTATTTCCGCTTTTTAATTAAAGCGGCTAGCCATATATTCGATATAGTATGCAATATTAGCCCGTATCGTCCGCGCTCGGAATATAGTTACTTTCCGCTTGCGAATCCCAGCCATTTCGAAAAACGCGCCCTTATCTTTCGGCACTAATATAGCGGTTAAAAATACCCGCTGCATGCCTTATACGCGCATAATAAGCTTAACTATTTGCAATTGCGGCCGGAAATCCGCCTGCCTATCTATTAATATATAGCATTTATTAATAACTACTTAATTTAATATTTATCGGGCTTATAACCGGTTTATATAATTCTGGAATCCTTTAATAATCGCGAATTCAGGCATTACAAATATAATCGATATTATTGGGTTGCTGCCCCGGCTTTACTATATATATACAGGAATTTCTTGCTATTAATAATAAGCCAATAAATTTTGCTATAATAAAACTAATAATATAATTACGATAATTATTCTTTCGAGCGAATAAAATGCGGGCAATATAAATAACAAACTCTTGCTATTGCTCGTTTTCTCTATTTATACGATCGGGCTCTTGCTGCGAATAATAGCCCGGATTACCGCTTATTGCTAGTTTCGGAATACGGCTTCTTCGTCTATTATTATGTATAATGCGCTCTGGATATAAATATGCTGCAATTGGGCGAATTGCCGGTACTGGACCTCCTTTCGGACCTCTTCGAATAGCTCTCTCTTTCGCTTTATATTAAATGCTATATAACTTAAACTATTAGCCTATTCCAAACCTTAAAATTAATGCTATTT
Organism: Chrysoporthe cubensis; assembly: GCA_001282315.2. Taxonomy (NCBI): domain Eukaryota; kingdom Fungi; phylum Ascomycota; class Sordariomycetes; order Diaporthales; family Cryphonectriaceae; genus Chrysoporthe; species Chrysoporthe cubensis. The sequence continues at coordinate 211,803 of LJCY02000019.1, read as the reverse complement.
TTAGCTAATAGCCCGGTATTAATCTCGCTTTTATATTATATTAAACCGCTCTTATTATAATTTGCAAGCGTATATTATCTTTGCGATATATATATTATGCCCGGCTTGCAAATCCTAAATATTATTATCGATCCTATTTTCGTTCTTATCCCCCTTTTCGTCTCTTTAAACGCCGGTATAGAAAAAACGGTTGGCAATAGCAATAGCTATATGCCGCTATATGCTATTATTAATCCGCATTCCGGCCAACTAGCTGCTATGCGCTTGCATAATGCGTTAATACCGATCGGATATTTACTATAGCTCCGCTCGCTATATTTCGCTGCAGTCCGGGCCCTGCTTGCCCTTATCGGAACCCTTATCGGAACCCTTATCCTGGCTGCCTTCGCCATCCTTGCCGTCCTTGCTATCCTTGCCCCCTATCTCGCTATTGCTATTGGCCTTATTGCTGGCCACGTTTATAACAATATTGTCGGACTATAAAAACGCATTACGCTTATAGCGCCCTATTACAATCCCGCATACCGCCTGCCAAAATAGCAATATTAATTATATATATTATATTAATAACTCGCTTACTTTTCGTATAATATATCGGTAAATTACTTTGCTTTATTAGCTGCTGCAATAACCCTTATAATATAATATAATAAAACAAATTATATTCCGGTAAATAAATATATTGCGGATCCCGTTATTAATTATATTTTATATCCGGATCCTGCTAATCTCTATTATTCTAGCCGGCTAGCCCGATATTATATGCATTATTATTTATAATCGCTTTCAGAATGCTTGAAAATCCTATTAGTATTGCTATATAGCTTAAGCCCGGAATAGCTGCTTATCGTTAAACAAGTCGGTAAATTATATAAGCTGCAATATTTCGAACTATATAACCCTATTTCTTACCTAATTTGTACCCTTTTCTAATTACGGGTTCCGGTCGTTATATAAAAATAAATATTCCGGCTGCTCTTTACTATAGTTATTTTTGATCCGGTCTTATGCAATCCGTAATAACTTTTCTATCCTGCTATTGCTAGCCTGGGTTAATCGGCTTAATAATTCGCGCATCTTTTAAATTAAATTATAAAATATATTGCTTAATTGCGCTATTATTAATTGCAATTGCCAGAATATTAACCGCTCGCCCTGCCAATCGATTAACCTACTGGCCGCCTTAGTAAACCGGATCTATATCCCGTATATATATATATCGAAAATCTAATCTATCAGCATAAGCTTATCTCGCAACCTATCCGCTATCCGTATTATAAACCGCTATACTTTCTCTCGGATACGGGAAAATATCCTTTAGCATTTCTCTTAAGCCTTTTCTTTGCGCAATAACGGGTCGATCCTAATTTATTCCGCAACCTTCTTTTCCCGCTCGATATATGCTTAATATATTACGATTATACGAATTACTTTAATTATAGCGGAATATATTAATATATAATTTATAGCAAGAACTTAATAGCCGCCCGCCCCGATTCCCAATACTGCTAATGCGCTAATAATAATATTCTTATATTTATTATTCTTATATAGCTTATCGAAAAACGCTATAATTATATCCAAATATAACCGCTTTATTTTCAATTCTAATTTTCTTATACGCTTTGCATTTTCTCCTTCTGCAATTATCTTAGCGGCCTTTTCGAAATTATCGTATAACTCGGCCTGGCGTATAATAAATTCGAACGGCAGCCGCGCCTTATTATTTAATAACTGAATATAGTACTAAATATATAATAACTTCCGGTATATATCCTTATATTTTGCTTACGTATCGTTTTCTATCCGGGATTCGAATAGCTTATTTGGCTTGATATAAACTTTTTTCCGCTCGATCTCAAATAATGCAGCCCGCCCGATAATACGGGCTATAGCTACTTTTTAAGCCTAGTCCAATATACGCTCTATACTTTTCTATATTACTTCCAATATGCGCTCTTCTGGCATAATAAGCTTGGCTATAGCTTGCAACCGGTTAATATCTAAACTAGCTAAATAAACGGCTTATTCGGTCTTTTCTAATTATAGGTTTGGCTCTTTCTTCTTGTCGGACGCTTATATCTGGGCCTGTACGCCTATTGCAAACCGGGCATCTTGCGTAATAAAATATTCGCTATACTTGCTAATAATATCGGAGCCGGGCTATAAATGCATCTTTTGGCCGATCTCGAACCAACTGCTGGCCATTCTCGATAGGAAAAATTGCTGGCATAAGATATTGGCCGTCTATAAAACCTCTCGTAGCTGCTTCGCCCTCTTTGCGATATTGCCCCCTTTCTTCCAATAATTCTGCTATTCGTAAGCCTTACGGCAATGCTTTTAAATGCTTTGAATAATACGGGTAATATAACTATATATATTATACCGAAACCTATTATATTTGGGCAATACGATATATAAAACCGGCTTAATAATAGTAAATAAGAATAGGAAATTTTATAACCCGGCTTAATTTCGAATAATATCGCGAATTATATAAATAGCGGTATATATTACCTTTCTCTTTTATATTGGGATATACTTATAGCGCTGCTATAAATAGGTTTTAATTTCGTTAGCAATATATGCAAATTAATATACTTTGCAAATAATTATATAATATTCTAATAAATAAATAAACGGCTCTATTATATTAATTGAATAATAATTTCTTATTTTTTGCCTTTTATTTTTGGCTTTATATAATGAAAATGCGAACTTTATATGCTTTTTATATTCGATATATAAAACTTAATTCGGGCTTCTTTAAGCATTTAATATAAAATGCGGTTTCCAATATAACGGTATTTCCTTTTCTATGCTTAATTAATTTCATATTTCTATATATTTATATGCATTTTTAAAATAATCTGGCTTATAATATATTAATCTTTTAATCTTTTTTATATTTATAAAAATATTTATAAAATCTTTTAAATTATTAAATTATGCATTTTATACTAATAGTTGTTTATATACGAATAGCTTAATACTATGCATATTATATTAATAGTTTATATACGGGTAATTTAGCATTTTAATAATAGCCCGATAATATTTTGCTAAACTTTAATTAATAACTTTGCTATAAATAATGCTTAAATTATTATTCTAATAACGGAATTATAATTACTGCAATAATACTTTTCGAATAAACTTAATTGCATTAAATTTAATACTTAAGAATATTAACGAAATCTACTCGCCTTTTCTATAAAATCTACTCGCTTTATATATTAACGCCATTTTTTTTTATATGGGCTTTTCTATAAAATCTATTAGCTTTTATTGCTGCATTATAAATAGCCCGATAATATTCTGCTAAACTTCAATTAACAATTCTGCTACAAATAATGCTCAAATTATTATTCTAATAACGGAATTATAATCGCTGCAATAATACCTTTCGAATGGATTCGGTTATATTGAATTTAATACTTGGGAATATTAGCGAAATCTATTCGCTTTTTCCATAAAATCTACTCGCCTTATGCACTAGCGCCATTTTTTTTTATATGGGCTTTTCTATAAAATCTACTAGCTTTCATCGCTGCATTATGGGTAGCGCCATTTTTTTTTGTATAGGCTTTTCTATAAAATCTACTAGCTTTTATCGCTGCATTATAAGTAGCATTTTGACGACAGCCCGACAACATCCTGCTAAACTTCAACTGACAACTCTGCTACAAATAATGCTTAAATTATTATTCTAATAACGGAATTATAATCGCTGCAATAATACCTTTCGAATGGACTCGGTTATATTGAATTTGATGCTTGGGAATATCAGCGAAATCTACTCGCCTTTTCCATAAAATCTACTCGCCTTGTGCACTAGCGCCATTTTTTTTTGTATGGGCTTTTCTATGAAATCTACTAGCTTTCATCGCTGCATTATGGGTAGATCAAAAGGCAGAAGCACATTATGAACCGTTTCGAGCAATATTAAAGGCTTGAAAGACTTAAGCGAGCAATGAGAGCAGCATAACCAGGGCAAGATATTGAGGTCGAAGAAAATATATATATAAAGCATTAAAGAAAAGAGAGAAAGTCGAGAGGGATGCAAAATAGCCGAACTGCTTAAATACAACCACTCTTAATAAGTCGTAAGCGCTATTCCGTGGCGATTGTATTATAATCCGTTATAGAAACGGGTACGGGTAGCCCGTGCTTTATAATAAGATTGGTTATGCTTGGATCGGATCGCTAATTGGCTTGCGCGCTCGGGGTTCTTATAGGGCTTGCTTAAACTTAAAGTTGCACTTCTTAACTTAAAGCTATACGCATTGCAGCCAGAGTATACATTTTTAAGAAAAGGGGAAAGGGAAAGGGAAAAGGGAAAAAAGCATATTATTATAAAAGTTTAATTCCTTATTATAAATAAATAAATAAATAAATAAATAAATAAATAAAAAGAAAAAAAAAGAAAAAGAAAAAAAAAAAGTTAAAATTTTAAAATTTATTTAAATAATATATAAAATTATTTTTCCGTATTATAAATTAACAAACGGTTTAAATTATAAAAATAAGCCGAATCGATAAATTTAAAATTAATATAGCTTAAATTTAATATTTAAAATAAAAAAGCTTTTTTATATAAAAATATTAAAAATTTAAAATTATATAAATAAAAATTAAAATTAAAATTATTAAATTATTAAAAATTAAATAAATTAAGCTTATTAATTTATTAATAAATTAATAATTTAAAATTTAAAAGTTAAATATATAAAATTAAATTTTTTTTATTATTAAATAAATTTTATAATTATTTTTAATTATTAATTTAAATATAAATTTTTTTATAATTAATATTTAATATAAATAATAAATATTATTTATATTTTTAATTTATTAATTATATTTTTATATATAATAAATAATATTTAATTCGATTTTTATTTAATATAAACTTTTAATATATTAAATATTTATTATATTTAAATATTTTTTTTTAAAATAATATTTAATTTTAATAATTAAAAATTTAATTTTTTTTTTTATATATTTTAATTCTTTTATATTATTAAATTTATAATAAATAATATATATTATTTTTTTAAAAAACGGAATTATAAACTTTTTTTTTAATTTTTAATAATAAATAATAATTTTTTAAAATTTAATAAATAAAAAATTTAAAATATTATAATAGAAATAATTTAATTAAATATATTTAATATAGCTATTAAAAATATTAAATATAAAATAAAATAATAAAATATAAAATATTTTTAAATAATATAATTATAATTAAATAATTAAAAAAATAATTATTAAATATATTTTTTTTTAATTTATTTTTTTTCTTATATTTATTTATATTTATTCCGTATTAAAGTTTTTTATTTTATTTTTATATTATATTTTTATTTTATTTTTATATTATATTTTTATTTTATTTTTATATTATATTTTTATTTAATTTTTATTTATTAAATTAAATTTAATTATAATAATTATATTTTTATATTTTTATATAATTTTTTAATTTTATTTTTATAATATATTTTGCTTTTAATTTTAAATTTAAATAATATTATTTTATTTTTTTAATAAATTTTTTTTATTAATTTTTATTTTAAAAATAATAAAATAAAATAATAAATATATTATATTTAAATAAAAATAAAAAACGTTTTATAATTTATATAATATTATTTATTAATATAAATTTTAATTAATTAATTTTTAATTTTTAATTATATATTTATTATATAATTAATTATAATTATTTTTATTTATATTTTTATTATTAAAATTAATAATTACTTATTTTTTAATAATTAAAAATATTATTAAATTAATAGCTTTTTTATAATATATTTAATATATATTTATAATATTATATAAATAATATTAAAAAAAAAATTTTAATTATTATAAATAAAATTATATTAATAATATTATATTAAAATATAATTTTTTATTATTAATAATAATAATTATAATAATAATATAAATAATATTTAAATAATTTAATAATTATAATAATAATAATAATAAAATATATATATTATAATATAAATATTATATAAATATTAATTAATTATAAATATTTGCTTTTTCCGTTTTATTTATTATTTTTTTCGTTTTTATTTATTTATTTTTCAATTTATTTATTTTATATAAAAATTAATTTTATTAATTTTAATTTTTTTTTATTTTAATTTATAATATAAATATAATTTTTATAAAATTTTTTTTTTTAAATATTTTAATTTTATTATAAATATATATAATAAACTTTTATATAAAAATTAATTTTTTTAATTATTAATTTGAATTAATTTAAATAAAAAGTAAATAAAAAAATAAATTCGTTTTTTTTTCTTTATATTTTCTTTTTTTCTTTTTTTTTTAAAATTACTTTATATATATTATATTTAAAAAAATTATATAAAAAATAAATAAATAATTTTCATTATTTTCTTTTATTTATAATAACGTTTTATTAATTAGTTTATTTAATTTTATATTAAATAAATAAAAGTTCGATATTATAATTTAAAAAAAAATAATTTAAAAAAAAGCGGGAAAAATACAAAAAAATAAAAAAAATCTTTAGCTAACGATTATTTATACTTTAATAATAAACAATTTATACTATTATACGTAAATATATTATACAAAACGAAATAGCAAAATTGTTATAATACTTTTTTTTCTCTTTCCATTTAATTGTATCTTGTCGAACGGCTTTTCCGATTGGTCAAAATGGGAGAACTAACATACATGCCTGCAAACGGAGGTTGCTGGACCAAGAAACGCACCTGTTTCAGGATGCCGGAGCCAAGTCACTCCGGGTCCTGGCGTGTTCCGACTGGCCACTTAAAAGGGGAAGAAAGCTGCATCTAACAGGTTGGCCGGTAAAGTCTTCCAGAACCGAGCTAATGAAATAAGCGAACCCCATTACGACGATGTAGAGCTTCGGTCCGGAGCGAAGCTGCACTTGGTCCGAGGGTATACGGACTAGAGGCTTCCGGAAAACAATCGAGACCCCGAAAAACATTGATCGTAATTTTGGCCAGCAGCCCTAAAGGAATGGCCCAGAACGATATACCAAAAAAAAAAGAAGAAAAAAAAGTATAGTATCTATCTTTGATTCACAATGGGCTACACTATCGACTCTGCAGAATGGCCTACGGGTGTGGAAATCCGGCAACCAGTCAAAGCTCTCGTGGAACGAATGTATAGACTACTAGATGATACCAATCCAGAAGCTGGCGAAATCCTAGCGGACGAGATATTCAGTGACGATGGAGTCGCATACTTTGGAGCTTCCCCGTTTCGTGGAAGACATGGTTAGTGAACAAAAGCCACTGTGACAGCAGGCCCTTACGAAAAGAAATAAAAAAACAGAGATCCGACGCTCAAGAGCGCATGCTTGGGACAAGATCAAAAGCCGAAGACACGAAGTCCTGAAAGTCTATACTTCTGGTCCAGCGGCTGATGACCTGCTTTACATTGCCCGAGTGAAGATGGGGCTGAAGAACGGCAGAAACGTTGAGGGAGAGTTCGTGGGGCGGCTTGTCTTCTCGGAATCCCTTGACAGTGAACCAAAGGTCAGGCTTTACCAGGTCTGGGGAGTATGTTTCTCTGAACCCCTACGTGCTACGAATTTCTTCTAACCAATGGTCCAGGACACATCGGCTTTGGTCAAAGCGCTGGCTGAGGGTTGAGGGTGGGTAGCAGATCACATCAAAGCCACACACTTTAATTACCGTTTTCTGCTGAGCTTCTGGGCTATACAATTGATACGCTCTGGCTTTTATTGACCTTCCTTCTGATGTCATTCTAGTGCTGTCTAAGCACCTAAAATCCATACCTTTGGCTCATGCCAATCAATTCTCTCTTTCTAATTTAAAAATATAAATGCGTCTTACGGAAAGTGTTTCTTGAGCAAATGACGTTCTGCTATAGCGTGGGGTAGAAGCAATCTTACGTACGTTTGATTCGGAACTAGGGTCGTTTTCCTCCGGGAGCCGGAATAATGGTGTTATTGAGGGCTGTCGCCTAACCAACAACTAAATGCTCGGATTGATATCAGACGAGATTTTAAGCCATAATATGCCTGAAATATCCAGTTTGTAAAGATCATTGATTCGCACCACGTTTCTCACAATATTATAGGACACGTCAAGTATAATTCATTATGGCTACTAAGGCCGCCTCATCAGATAAAGTCTTGTCCCCAAAGGGCCTTGCCCATGTAGTACTTCGGACACCGAACTTCCAATCGATGGTAGCGTTCTACAAAGCATTCCTTGGGGCTCATACAACCTTCGAAAACGAAAACCTCGCTTTCATAACCTACGATGAGGAGCATCACCGTATTGCTATCGGCTACATTCCGGGGACCTCGGACAAGATCCGCACCTCCGCCGGTTTAGAGCATATTGCCTTTCAATTCAGCAGCCTGCGCGATCTCCTGACCGCATATCAGCAGCGAAAGGCTCGAGGGATTCTGCCCGTTTGGTCCGTCAATCATGGTCCTACAACAAGTATTTACTACCAGGATCCGGATGGGAATCAGTTGGAGACTCAAGTTGATAATTTTGACACCGTTGAGGGGACCAATGCAATGATGTCATCCTCTGAGTACAACGAGAACCCTATTGGGGTGGATATCGTTCCGGAGGAAATACTTCAGAGGCTTAAGAGTGGAGAAGCTGAATCTTCCATCAAAAAGAGGCCTAATATTGGTCCCCGAGGTTTCGATACAATTCCAGAACCTCCACCGAGAGATGTCAGGTTGAATTACGACGTTATTGTCGAGAGCTGATTAATAGTATGGAAGCACAGGATATTGGACAGGAAGAGATTCGGAGGAAATATGCTGGTATAACAGATGTATCAAATAAGCTCCCTAGGGTTACCAACTTCTAGTCATGCTGAACAAGATTGTTAAATCACGGCCGAACTCCTACCATCAAATGTATGTGGGGATAGTGTGAGCTGCGGTAAGATCCGGTGCAACATCCATCATCATCTAATGCCCAGTGCCGAGAGAAATGGTCGAAACCGGAGTTGGTGCATTGGATTTCTCATCATATCGAATTGAAGGTCCCTCCATTCGTAAGGCGATCTTGGACATGATCACGGATTGATGGTCCGGCCCGCCTGGCCCCACCAATTCGGGTACTACCAGGCGGCGGTTCGGTGTCCGTATCCGGCCCGCGGCTGGAATGGCACTGCAGATATTTAACCAACGTGATACCGAGCTAACATTCATGGCGAGGACGATCAACAGTTAACACAACCCCAAAAGTGGTTTCAGCTTTGTCGAACATCTTAACTTTGAAACAGTAGCTCTTTATTGCTCTCACCCCGCTTGCACACACGAACATTATGGCTGGCTGGAAGAAGGAGGTGAGTTTCCGGGTGGCCCTGAGGTTTTCGATCACTAATTTCACCTTTAGACTGATTTCACTACAATTGAGGCGCTTCACAGGGATCTTAGTACCCCACTTAGCAAGGCGAGTCTTTGCACCACAGCCACGCTATGCCCATGTTTTAACATGAAACGCAGTACCATGATAACTCATTAAAATCTACCGAAGAGGAAATCTTGGATTTTTACAAAAGCTTCGGAAATTTCCTTAATAAAGAAAGCCACGTGGATCCATCTGCTGGGAAAAGATATTTTGAGCTGAAGGATTACTCTATTTTTGATTTGATGGGCACAGTTGTCAGGCCAAACCTAGAGCCTCACTATGACCATATCACGCCATATCTTGGAAAAACCAACCAACGATTCAAAGAAGTCGAGATCGTAGCAGTCACGGAGGACTTTGGTTATATTATGGCGGTTCAACGCGTTGACGGCACTGCAGCCGACGGGTCGCCATATGACTTCACATTTCGTTCAACCTCCCTCCTTCGCAAGGTTGACGGGACGTGGAAATACATCCATGAACACTATTCATTCCCCGTGGATATGGCCACCAGAGTTGCGGACTTCACCGGAAAGCAACAAGCTACCGAGTCTGTGGAATTTGCAAAGAAGAGCAAATAAGAGAATTAGGTAACGGTTGATGAGAAGGCTTTCCTGCATTTTGCCTGTTCTTAGCTCCCTGAAGAGTCGCTCGATTGCAATATGTGGATTCATTGATATTCAATTCCAGCCGTCAAATCCCTGTCCACCAGACGCTTATCCGGATGGTCTTTACAGAAGCCAGGTCCGATTGGGTTTGGGCATCTTTATGTACTTCTTGTACAGACTTTGGATACTGAGTTAGGGGTGATGACTTGTGCCCCCTTACTTAGTAAGCATAACAGAGCCAACTTCTACTTGCTGTTTCATTCTAGCTACTTCTTAGTAGCATTATCTATTTACACACATAGGTTTTATACATAGTAGTGATTCTACTTATAGTTCTTTGACTCTGGTGGTTCCTTATAGTAACCAGGATGCCTCTGGCATCCTCAATAGTGTGACTGGTAGCGTCTATATATCTCTGCGTAGCTTTTTTCTTTCTTCAATACTTGCTATCGTAGAATAACAGGATAAGCGTGGTAGCTATGTTTACCCTACGGCGCACAAGCTCAAGCTGCAAGCTACCACTAAGGATATGTTCCTCGATAATACTTCCAATCCCAAAATCGGTTCACTAAGAGGATTCATCACCAATTAATCTGTTCTGTCTATAATGTCCTCATAAATGGCGGCAAGCGCTGAACATTGTAAACAAGATTGCCGGTCCTGCCAAACTCCCCTTGATACGGCTCACCTCGCAAAGGAGTGGTTGAGATGGTTTTTGCTTGACTAGGCTCCTTCTTCTTAAGAGAGCATAATAGAGTAACGAGAGTTAAAAACATCTTGCTCGATATCTAACCCAGTCACTATAACAATACCAAGGAACTCTAGAACAAGATCAGACAATCTAGGTACAAGATAGGTCCATTACTTTCGACATTTGAGCTTGAGGTATCTCTTCGAAACTTCCCATTTTTAAGTCAGAAGCAGATAAAGGCGAAATGGCCCTGAGAAGGTTATTTGGAAGCGACTTCCACACACAGGCCGGGCTTCCGGACCTTGGTAACAGAAGTGTTCAAGGTTGGCAACGAAGCCTACTGACATCACGGTACGTGTTCGAGGTGCTATTCAGACGGAATGCAGATCAATATACTGATCGTTCGCTGCCTTTCTTTTACGGTGCCCATTAACACTGGTGTGCTCGTTCCTGGCAAATTGAAGAGACATGGTCCAGATACCCAGGCATAGTAGCATCGCAGAGATCGTGGCAGCTGGGTATGTAATATGAGAACCTTTGTCGGTGCTCAAGGCCATCCAAACATGAGACCCAAACGCGATCTTGCCAGGCCATAGGATGCTGCAGTTATACCAATTATTAAGGCATTCCCCATTCCTTTCAGGTGCGGGCTGATGATATTGAGGATAGTTGCAGCGACCATAGGGGATGCCGCGTTCACCGCAGGGAACCAAAGCGGGAAGCCCCCAACAACCAATGGTTGGTACCCGTAACATGTGTAAATTCCTCAATAGAGCGGAGGGTATTCGAGAACAAGGTTGATGATCCATGCCTTCAACCACAAACCTGGAAGGTCTCCTGCCGTGGTCTTTGAATCTTGGAACACGTTCTAGAACTAGTAGCCCATGCCGCCAACAAACTATCCATAAGTAGCAGGAACAAACACGGGAATTGGTCTGCCGAATGTTTCAAAGGCGATCTGTGACGAGCAGGCCAGGCCTAGGGGCGAGAGGAAGGGTCGAGATTCCACTGCTCTATTGTATGAAAGAGACAAAAGGAAGAAATGCTCGAAATATATAATAGAGCAGGAGAGCGTGGGTCCTGGAATAGCCAATGAGAGGCCCCAGCTCGTGACACGATCCAATTCCCTTCGTATAGAAAGTAACAGCAACCGTGTCGACAATGGGTTCGAAGGCTGAGGCGAGACGGCCTCCAATCCCGAAGAGAAGGGCCTTTGGGTCACCGCGTAGAGCAAGGTTGCGTATACCCATTGAGAAAAAGATGAAAAAGGGGATTTTGGTCGCGATTGTGAATATAAGTTGCTCAGTTTGCGGCATGGCCATGTCGGCGGGTGGCCGGCTGGTGGTGTTTGGGACAAACATATCTCCTTCGTATGATCGATGATGAGGAATACAACGTGAAAATCAGTTGTGATGTCTTTGAGATGTTATGATATGTGTTAGGGCAAAAATGGATTGTGTTGCGCTATAGAGAGAAAGAAGGAAAAACTAAAGCCACTCGTGGAAGATTCTGGCTTGGGAAACCCCCGGTCAGTTCACATTGTAGAATTAGCATCTAATGTCGCCTAATAGAATGGTTCACTCGTTTTTTCAGGTGCGTTCACATGATTACTGTGTCTCAACGGCACTGTCGCCCACAGCCGGAGCCACAATTTCTTGCTTCCGCGGAGCGATCTGTCCAAGGCCCCGGACAGCCGTTGGCCGATTCCCGCTAAGCGCCGAAGATGCGAACGGATCAGGTTATAGCTAAACTCTTTGCAACGATTACTGTTGGTGGAACTGAGCTGATTGTACTTACATACTCTGAGAGTTAGAAGACGTATGCAAAGACCTGTACCTCACTCAAGCTTGTCCTCACGCACTGTCATTCGAGCCTTCTCATCTACGTTGTATGCGACCGCAACAGGGAAGACTTCATCCGATCTTACCACGAGAACACATCTTGAAACACGATGGCCAAAATTACCTCAATTGCTCGAGCCAGTCTCACGCTCACATTGCTGGATGGCAAATATTACCTTTTGCCACTAGTCATTCTTGTACGGAGACTACCATTTCACGTGTACCAAAAACTCGACTGACCTGTAATAGATCTCAATCCTCATTTTCAAGTTCGCGACGCGTGATAAGCGCCGGGATCTGCTTCCGCCTGGCCCCAAGGGTTACCCTCTGATTGGGAATTTACTCTCTCTTGCAAAGCCCGACGACATCCCCAAGATCACACGAGCATGGGCCAAAGAGTACGGCCCCGTTGTCTACACCCGGATGGGAGGCGCCGACTGGGTCTGGGTAAACTCAGCAGCAGTTGCCAAGGAGCTCATGGATAAGAGAGGCTCAAAATACTCATCGCGACCAAGGATGCCTATGGCGTTTGAAGCCACATCTAACCAAAACAGGGAGATCTTCATGCCCTATGGAGAGCGATGGAGAACCCTGCGTAAATTGAGCCATGCTGCTCTCAATTTAAAAATATCCCAGACTTACACGCCCGTCCAAGATTTTGAGTCAAAGCAAGTTCTCTATGAGTTCCTGCATGCGAAGGACGACCAGGAATTCTATGATATCAATCGTCGATACTCGGCTAGTGTGATCATGACGGTCACATATGGACATCGGGTCGCAGACTGGAATGACTCCTACATTCAGAAGATATACGAGGTTCTTGAACATTTTACTCTCATGTCGGAACCTGGCGCTTGGCTTGTTGACGGATTTCCATCGCTCGCGAGCCTTCCATCTGTCCTTGTTCAGAACTGGTGGAAGATAGGCCGCGAGTGGTTTGAATATGACCGCCAAGTCTACCTCAAATTCTATCTTGATCTAGTGGAACAGGTTAAGGCCGGTACCGCTCCAGAGTGCTACGTTCGGGACTTTTATCAAGGAGGGCTCGAAAAGAGTGGCATCAATGAAGAACAGGCAGCGTATGCGGCTGGCACGCTGCTCGAAGCTGGAAGTGAATCTACTTCAACGGTCATCAATGCTTGGATCCTGGTTTGTCAGATGTACCCCAATGTGGTCGCTACAGCTCAGGAAGAGTTGGATCGCGTAGTAGGTCCGGATAGAATGCCGACGTACGACGACGAAGACAACCTGCCATACATTCGGGCCATGGTAAAGGAGACACTTCGCTTTTGGCCAATCACAAAGCCTGGTATGAATCATGCCTCGACAGAGGACGATTGGTATAATGGCTATTTCATTCCGAAAGGGAGCGTTGTCATGCTCAACTGGTGGTAAGCATCTTGTACGCATCTTCAGGCAGTAGTCACCGCTAACATAACCAATCCAGGGCTATCCACTACGATGAGAACAGATGGGAGCATCCTGACGTCTATGATCCCAGTCGATACCTTAGCGACCCTTACACAACTGCCGAGTCGGTCAATTTAGCCGATGGAAACGCCAGAGATCACTTTGCGTATGGTGCGGGACGTCGAATATGTAGCGGCATGCACTTGGCTCAAAACTCACTGTTTATCAACATGGCACGCACCCTTTGGGCCTTCAATATTAAGCGAGTCAAAGATGAAGACGGTAATGAGATTGAGCCAGTATTAAAGACAGAACCCGGATTTCTCAATGTCCCCGCTAGGTTCCGGGCCGTGATAGAGCCCCGAAGCCAACGGCACGCAGAGATCGTGGAGCGCGAATGGGCAGAAGCACAAACTAAAGGAGTGGATTTGAACCGCCAGAGGGTCAGGATCGGAGGGAAGTAGAAGATTTATAGATAGATAGTTATGTTATATGTGTAGGATCTTCATTAATCACCATTTTCGTTGAGTTGACTTTTTCTGGGCCGGCCGGATGCATGCTTGAATAAACTTGTTACATATTGAGATGACAGTATATACCGTATTTCGTGAAAGATGACACCTTCATACGGGCGACTGAAACCGTCTTCGGTATTACACCGAGCCTTCCAAGGTTGCAGGGTGATGAGTTGACGCACCCAAGCCTAGGGACTTACCGCCTTTCTAGAAATGGGTTTCGCGAAGGTGGAGGGTAAGCCACACATGTAGAGCACAATGGTTTTAATGATCCCGAGCCTTGCATTTGACATAGCCTGTGGGATTTCCACAGCCATCGGTTTAGCTATATTGGACTGAATCTCTTGCATCGTATTGTCGCTATATGTCTTGCGTTCCAATTGCTATTCTGACAAAGCTATGACCGGCGACCAACAACTGTTCTCACGATGTAATCTGCCTCTGCACGATTTTTTACCACATCGCCTCTCCACGAAACATGTCCGTCAGGTCGAACTAACACAAGACTCTTCTCCCATACCTTCGCTGCAGTGTCTTCGCCAGTCAAAGGAGCATAAGTTAGAGGCACCTCGAGCGCCTTAGCAGCCTCAACAAGGAAACTAGACCCCCTGTCATTTTGAGATCCATCTTTAAACTCCACCAAAGAAAATTCGGGTCCCAAATGATCGAAAATGGAAGTACCATCACTTAAGAAAAGATGCGGGGCGCGACTACCTGGCCAAGTGGTAGGTACATAAGTATGAGGATCCCACTCGGGTGGGGTCTCCGAGGCATCTGTGATGCACACTTGGGACACGTATCGGTATCCCATCTCTATCCCCAGGTCGGTATTTTCTCCGTCGTGCTCAGCGTAGTGATCTTGTAGTGATTTTCGAATCTTGATACCTTCTTCCGACACCTTATCAGCTTCTGAGGCGGGCCTCCCTAGCAATTTAACGGCATTAAGATGAGCTGACATATGTATTCCGGATCGGTGCACATTTTGAGCTGCTATAGGCTTTCGCTCCTGCTCGTATGACGCTAGAAGTCCACGACCGCCATGCCCATTGATGACTGCCGCAAGCTTCCAGCCAATGTCGAAAGCATCTCCGAGGCCCGTATTCATACCATATCCGCCCGTGGGGATGTTTTGGTGTGCGGAGTCGCCCGCGAGGAACACTCTCAGTTCAGGACCAGCAAAGCTCTTAGCAACGGCGATGCTGGGACGGAACGTGGAGCGAACCAGGATCTCATCCACTTTGATCGGAAATGGTTCGTAGAGCCCTCCTAGGACGGTATAGATGGCTTCCTCAGAAGTGATGGAGGAGCCGTCATTGTCTGGTGCTAGCGGGAAGTGGATAGTAAATGTTTCCTGCAAAGTCGTCAGTCACCCACTGCAAAACTCGGCAAGTACTGTTCATGCTTACCTTCTCGTCCTGGGAAATGACGGCGCCGCCAAATGCACCCTCCTTAAACATGAAGAGGTGCCAAAAACGACCTTGCTTGTATAGATTTTCGAGATCGCGTGACTTGAAATGTACCAGAAGAAATGAAAACTGCCTAATTCAAGACCAACTGTCAACTGGCTTTCTCATGACGATGAAGGTGTTCTCACATTAGTCCTCCGTCAAGATCGATGTTAAGGTTCTTTCGACATCTGCTTGAAGCCCCATCACAAACCACGGTGTACTTGGACTGATACGAGTATGAGCGGCCTTCCTCGATGGAAGTGACGAGAACTGTCGTGCCCTCGGCTGTCTCAGTTACCGATTCGACCTTGTGCTCATATTTCAACTCAATCAATGGGTTTTCTCCGCAGAGGTCTCTCATCCAGGACTCAAATGTATTCTGGGGAACTCTGAGGTAGGGCTCCAGCGGCTGGGAGCCATCGTTCTTGGATCTAATGGCTTTGCTATAGTCATTGACAGAAGGTAGATCCCACCGAGCCAATGCTGCGCTCTGACTAAGCCCGCTTGACATGAGGACCGTGTAAGGAATATGACTAGGGACCCCTGCAGTTTGACCAAACATCAGTTATTGATTTCGAGGTTGCCGGGCTGTGACATGCCTCTTGCCTTTGCTGCGGAGGCTCTCGGCCAGTCCGATTTTTCGAAGCAACTCCATGGACCGAGCATTTGTCAAATCCATCTTGGGCCATCTGTTCAGAATTGTGTAAGCCTCTGGTGGTTCGCATCTTGTAATGGGCTTCTACTTGGTAGGTCCTCTGTTCCTCTCCAGAATGACCGATTTCACACCATAGTGCGCTAACACCGATGCTGTCATCAGGCCGACGGGACCAGCCCCGACGACAAGCACAACGTCGTCTGCGATGATGCGCACATCTTCATTGCCGCGTGATGCAGCGCTGTTGTTCGATGCCATGATTATTGTCTCGATGATGAAGTGTTGAATAGAGTCTTTCTGGCCAGTTGCCAGACCTTCCATTCACCACCCATTAAATGAATATTCTTACATCCAGCAAGGTAGTACAACTCCACCACTTCCCGCTTCCGAACTAGTTCGGGCCAAGCTGTCCCGGCCGGACCGGATTCTTTCCAGTGACTTTGGTCTTACCGGATTATCGAGCTCCGTATTCTGAGGAAACTCTAGCAACTTTGGCTCTTGGCTGCTTAATGGCAAAACATCTCGAGGACTAATTATTATCGGTCATGTAATTCAGAAACTCTACTGCCCCCTCTCGATAGCAGTCCGTTCCAAGATCGGCCCTACAGCCCTAGCGGCAACCTCCGGGGGAACATCAGTTCCTTTTGCCATCTTGCCATTAACCATACCAGGTGGCTCGATAAGCCATTCTGGGATAACTCTGGTCCCGAGCTTGGACACCTCTAAAACGGTTCCCCCCGGATATTTTTCCGACTCTACCACATCATCGATAGCGTCGGCAACATCTTCTGCGGTAATTGCAACGGTATCGTTGACGCCAAATCTTTCTCCGGAGCCAGGGGTGCCAGCTGTCCAGATGGGCGTTACAGTAATTCTGACAAGATGCATAGTCAGCGAAACCTCCGGCAAGAGTTGGATACGGAATTGCACAAACCCTGGGCAAACTGAGACGACTTTAACACCCTGCAGTTGCTGGGCATCGCCAAGGCTTCTAGTAAAGCCTGTGACGGCGTGCTTTGTTGCGCTGTAGATTGGCGCGACATACTGCTTGCTGTAGCCGGCAATTGAGCCTACCAACACTACGACACCCTTCTTATTTTTCCCTAGTAATGCGCGTATTGCAAGCCTCGTCAATTTGATCTTGGTAGTTCACACGAATTAGGTTTGATCCTAGACCTATTTTACAGCGTGAGGTACTAACGGGATGATTCACGTTGATGTCCACGTGCTTGTAGCCATTAGCATCCAAGGGTTCGGGATCATTCCAGAAGTTCGAGTAGAGCTATGAGGCGGGATCATCATTAGCGATCGGTTGTTTCAATCAAGAAGAGCGTTTCGTTCTCACCGGCTCAAAGACGCCTGCGGATGCGACAATTATGTCCGGCATATCGCCGAACTTGTCGAGAGAGAGGTCAAAGAGGCCTTGTAAATCGTTCCACTTCGTAACGTCACACTGGGTGAATTGGATACGTTCATCAGATTCGGTAGCCGCCTTCGCGGCGTCAGTGAACGCGATGTCCGCAATCAACACGCCTTTGGCTTTTCTTTGGCTAGCCTTGAGGGCATAAGCAAGTCCAATGCCTACAATACATTATCGTACACGTTAGTCGCGAGAGAAGTGATCGACGCTGGGAGAGCCTTTACCAGATGCACCCCCAGTAATCACAACAACCTTGTCCTGAATCGGGAATTGCCACGACATCGTCAGAGGATCAAGTGCAGAAAGTTTCAATGTGGTACTGGTGTTAGCCCATGACTGTGGAATTGCCCAGTCAAGCGCACATCTTTGGCCGTGTTGTTCTACGCAGGTTTCCCCGCCCGCCTCCCACGGAGCAAGTGACATGGGTCAAGCCGCGGAAGTCGGGTCCTAACAATCGTTGATCCGTGGCACCAAACCTCGCGGAATGTAAGGCCTTACTGCGACTGTGGGATGACGGAGCTACTAATGTCCGGTACCAGCTTGAGCATTACAGGCCATATTAAGCAACACCAGCGTATACGTGCATCTCGCGGAGAACTTGTCCCCTTGGCAATGTGAATCACTTTTCTCTAACTTCACTGTTACTAGCAAGCATCATCATGATGTCAGACAACATCAAACTCGCGTACTGCGCCTTTGTAGCCTCGGGGCTCCTACTGCTCCTCGGGAAGGTCCTGCGTTATGGCTCCAGGCCCAAAGACTACCCACCAGGTCGCTACTCGGATACCATGATTTCAAGAGTGATGCTTGCTAACAAGAACTCAAGGTCCCCCCACCGTTCCGATCCTCGGAAACCTTCTGCAGATGCCAACCAAGAACTTCCATCTCGAGTTCATGAAACTGGCAGAGAAATGTTTGCGACTCTAAATCATGCTTTTTTCTATTTGTGGACCTTGACTAACAATGAATGAGATGGGCCAATTGTCACAATGAAACTAGGGGGGCAAAGCCTCATATTACTTAATGACCCTACCGTCGTCAGGGATTTAATAGAAAAGAGGAGCAATAACTACTCTTGCCGTGCTGATCTCTACATGCGACGTTTTGGAGACAACCTCAATATCGCTCTACGAGAGTATGTGCTCATCATCTTGCGAGCAGCATGTCGGCATGATTGACCGGTGTGGTTAGTAACGACGAAACTTGGCGCCGGCAGAGGAAAATGTATCACATCCGACTCAATGTGAAGTCCGCAGACAGATATCTTCCATACCAGGTAAGCGTAGAAGTAGTGACGACTCCAACAAGTCCTCTGACTCTGTGTGGCAGCACTTTGATAGTCTACAGCTCCTGAGGGATCTTGTTGATGGACCCGAAAGGTGGGTTCAGAATGTACAAAGATACACAGCAAGCATTTCCACGACATTGCTGTACGGTTGGAGAACACCAAAGACAGGAACAGGTTACGTGAAGGATTTGCTTGAGGTAGGGACATAAAAGTTTGATTTCAAGGTGATATGTCTTGCTAACAGTCGTAGTGGATGGACGTAACTTCCGAGGCCATCAACTTTCAACTTGTCGACTTCTTTTCTTTCTTGCGTCCCGTATACGACATACTCCCCTACTAGTCGCTGCTAAGCAAAAGAAAACTCCATAACCTCAAGAAACTTGAGGATCGTGTGTTTATTGACTTATTAAACCGGGCCAAAGAGAGAATAGCAGCCGGAACTGCTTACCCTAGTTTGTGATCACCCAAGCCTTGATTTAGGAGATATTTTAACAAAGTTTCAGGCTTTATCCGGGATATGTTGTTAGATAAGGACTCGGACAGACTTGATGATCGACAAATTGCTCATAATGCGGCCCATGGATTTGGCGCGGCGATGTATGAAGTCCCACCAATAGATATCGCAACTTGCTGACAGAATACCCAAGGGATACCTCGGCCAATACAATATTAGGGTTTATCAAGGTAGACTTAACATGAAAAGCCCCTAGCAATACTACTGGCATAAATACTGACGAAGAGACAGGCCATGGTACTCCACCCAGACATTCAGGCCAAGGCGCAACAGGAGTTGGATTTTGTCATCGGCCCAAACCGACTTCCGACGTGGCACGACCGGGATCAGTTACCATATGTTCGTGGAGTGGTGGAAGAGACACTACGATGTAGGTGTTGTAATCATGACGCGTGACGTCCCGGATTGGAGTTTACAGTAGAATAGGGGCCCCTAGTCCGCTTAGCGCTGCCGTTCCTCATTCGGCTAGGCAGGACGATGTGTACAACGATATGAAGATCCCTCAGGGCTCTTTGATCATGATGAACGTTTGTCCAACCCCCCTCCCCCGCCATCCCATTTACGTTATGAATCCCCGGAGAGTCTGATTAACCTCTTCTGCTGGAAGGTCTGGACTTTGAATCACCTGCGCTTCAAGGAAGCGCGTGAGTTTGATCCCATGCGTCAAAATCCCGAAACAACCTTATCTGAGAACAATGCAATCACCCAAGACTCGCCAAGGCGACTCCATTTCACATTCGGTGCGGGCCGACGAGTCTGTCCGGGCTTTCACGTGGCTGAGCGCAATCTCTTCATTGCAATCTCGCGTATACTCTGGGGGTTCAACATTTTGGTGGCAAAGGACGCCAATGGCAACCCCCTACCCATCAACCGTGACGCTGTGACTCCCGGCCTGATTGTAAGGCCCGAGGACTTCGAGTGAGCCCATCCCTATAACACACTATATGCAGATTAATAACATCACAAGATGCACGTTCACCCCGCGAGACGCAGGGCGCAAGAAGCTTATTCTAGACCTGTGGACGGAGTCGGAGAAGGATTTGGATTCCGACGGAAACTTTACGCCGGAATTTATCAAGCTATCATTTGGCAAAGAGTTGTAGAAAGCTACCACTTGCAGTCATCTCTATAATGACATTCAAGGAAGGGGCCAGGGATACTGAGGTAGACTTGTCAATACCAATGAGGTTACCATAGATTGACCGACGCATCCTATTTTGAATTTTGCTAGGAGGTGGATTGTTCATATATATCATGCCATGGACCAGTTCTAGGTTTCATTTCCCTTCAGTCCATAGCGTTGGTACATTCTTAGCAATATCATCACATGGCAGAAACCTTGAGCATCACAGAAGGGTGACAAAGTAATCTTGTGTGTTGCTATACTTATCATTTGAATTACAAGTTGCTTCATATGAGACCTAAAATACGTAGAATAATACTCGTCTCGACATGACGCTTTGTCTCGGTATCACCTATGCCCTGGTTTTAGCTCTGGCTGATTTAGTGACTCGAAATGCTGAGCTTACCCTTGGTGCAGAAGCCATGCCTCACACTCCTCGTGACCAACTCAAATGTCTGGAGTGATGTAAATTCAAGTATACTCTCTGTCGACTATATTTTCTACGTAGCTAATAAACAAGGGCCCACTTAATCTCTCGTTTGGAAAAAGTCCTTCCCAACACTCTTGCCTTCATAAGCCAACATCTCATTCACAGTCCAGTCTTTGTGAACATGACCAGGAGGTATGTTGGTTGATGAGAAAGGAGTCCCCTTCTGAATGTGCGACACTATGGCCTCATAGTTGTCTTCTGCGTACTTGGTGGCATCTGATCCAAGCAGCCATTCGGGTTGAGGCAACTTCAAAACCTCCGGGTTGGCTGCCACGGCCTCCCAGTCTGTCTGATGCCACACGTGCCTCGTCTCCCATCCCATCCTCTGGGTAAGGCTTGTGCGTTCATATCTATATTGCCGTGGCATGAGTAACGAGCTTTACGGAGATGCTGTGGTCGAGAACATACCTGAGCTTTTGATACGCTTGGAAGGCCAGCGGAATGTCCTTTTTGTCTCCCATCTTGTCGAACAAAGCGGCGATAGTGGCTGCATCCTCGATAGCCTGTGCCGCCCCGGTTCCGGACGTGGCCAAATGCGGATGAGCCGCGTCGCCCAAGAGACAGACACGACCTCCATCAGAAACCCATTTCGAGACTGGGTCTCTCCAGAGGAGCTTGTGGTCAATGAGGCAATTAGGCGGGATTTTCTGAATGATGTGACGAAGCTGGACATCCCAGTCTTGTACGCATGCAAGCATGTTCTTGATGTCCCCTTTCACATGCCAGTCTTCGGCGATGTCGGACAAGTCCTTGCGGGGGCCGAGTTAGAGACGGCAGGACGATGATGGCAAGATATGTACATTGGAATGACTTACTTTGTGGGTAACGAAGCATGTCAACGCATTTAGAGCCTTGTTGGCCGTCAAAATGGCGTGCGTGTCCTCGGCGATCCATACTTTGAAAAGATCCTTGGGTGAGTTTGCTATCTCACTCGTGATCGGGTCGTCGCGTAGTGCATCAAGCGAGAACCAAGACCTATAGACGGCAAATCCGCTCTTCAATGGCCGGTCAGACATACCGAGCACGTGGTGCCGGGCCTTGCTGTGCACTCCATCGGCTCCGATGACTGCATCAGCCTCGTGTTTCTCACCGCCGGCCACGACTCCAGCTGAGTTTGAGGTTTCGAAGATCTGGGTCACAGGTGTTCCAAAATGGACCTTGACACCGAGCGCGGCGGTATGCTCCAGCATCATGCGCTGCACATACCCACGGTGGCAGTAAAGGTTATTGAAGCCATTGAATTCCCGGTGCAGCTGCTGATCCAAGAGCAACTTCCCGTCCTTGTGCACAATGGACATGGTGTCTGGGCAGGCCGAGTTGGCGCTGATATTTTCGAGGACATTGCCCCATTTTGCAATCAGCCGTGTGCCATTGGCTGGCATCTGTATGACATCGCCTATATTTACACAGTTCCATGAGCAAATGACTCAGCAACGAGCCTCGACGTTTTTGTCTGTTTACTGGACACATACCCTGCTTCTTAGTGTCGCTGTAGACTTCGAAAACCTGGACATTGGCGCCCCTCGAGGCGAGCTCGATGGCAGCGGCAAGGCCACCAAAGCCGGCGCCAATGACGATGATGTTGAGGGGCTTGGTTGCTTGTTGGTCTGTCATGGTGGAAGGATGTAGCCTCTTGGGTCTGATGGGAGAATGCTAGCTAACTACTGATCCGCGTGGGTGTGTGTTGCCGGCCGGGGTCTAGAGGGAGGAGATGGTTGGATAAGACCTTTCCTGGCGGTTATACCCGCCGGTTGTGCCCGTGAAGTCATATCCGCCTGGCGCAGGGGTGGTCGACAGGCGAGACACTTGTCTAGCCGGGGAGGTGGTGTGCCATGCCATGCCATGGAAAAGCGAGTGTGTTGGTGTCCGGAGGCCGGAACCATCACGTTCCGGATCCTTTGGCGAAGATGTCGAGATGGGCCAATCCGGTGAGCCCAAGCTTGGATGACCTACCGCACGTGCCCCCTCAAAATAAAGAAAAGGAAAGGAGCAGCGAAACAATGGCTTGAGGGACTAACACCTGAAAGACGACGAGTCAACCGTTTCAAGCTCGGCAGCACTGGCCAAGTTCTAGCCATGGCACGATTCCAAAGAACCCAGCCGGGCAATAAGTCTAATTACTTAGTCCGAGACAAGTAAGGTAGCTCAACTCACATGCTTTTTCGAGGAAATATAGTAATGATCTGGGGAACACTTGTCCGCACATCATGTAATCCTGCATACTTTCCCTGCACGGGGGAGGAGTGGGCCGTCCACACCCCCCCGCAAGTACAGTACAGTACACTTATGTATCAATAACACAAGCACCCTGGGATATACTTGCCCAGAGGGAGCCAAACACTGTCGCAGACTGTGCCAGCGGCGTCAAACGGAAGCGTCGGTATTACTACTCTCACCTGGGGCTGGGCCGCCCCCAGCCCAGAGTCAACTAGCTTTGTCTCCAATCTCCCCGTCATTCACTCATTTATCCATCCATTCATTCACTTGACATTTTCGCCTGGAGGACACATACGAGGTATCTGTTGCTGGTTTTCATTCCGGAATGACCACCCAACGCGAATCGACAAAGTGCTCCATCGCCTGCGAATATTGCAGGATTAAAAAGGCCAAATGTTGAGAGCCCCGACGATCCCTACTGAGTCTAAATGAGCCTGACTGTGCGCTGACGAGCCCTCACTTGTAGGCAGCGGAACTCAGCCCTGCGGAAACTGCAATGTGCATGGATGAGCTGGTCCCAAGTCCAAACATACTTGGATGGCATCACAGGCTTATTCATAGGCTGACGACGAGCCCAGGATCACAACGAGCCATGTGTTTTCCCCGAGAAGCGACCGCGCGTGAGAAAGCGCCGAGAGCGTGAGCAAGAGATGGAGAATCGCCTGGCTCAGATGGAAGAGCTTCTTCGCGCCGCCACCAGCACCAGCACCAGCACCAGCACCAGCACCAATACCACCGGCGCCGGCGCCCCGGGAACGGCCAGAGAAGAATGGACGACCGCCACGCCTCTGCCCCGGAGGCCGAGCAGCACGGCGGCGGCAGCAGATGTCATCGAGTTCATGCCATCGCCGACGGCGCGCTTGACCGAGCATGATTTCCGCCTCATGCTCCCCTCGCCATGTCCGCCCTGCCCAGACATGCCTCTTCTATTCCCCGACCACCACCAACCAACCTTCGAACCTCCGTCCGAAATGGCTCGACCCCCCTCTGAATCCAACACTGGCAACGTCATCGAAGTCCATCCCCTGGATGCCACCTATATGCCTGTCTCACCGCCCAACACGGCCACCACCTACAACGCCCCAGGCAATGTCGCGCCAGAGGTACGCCGTTCCGGACTCTTTAATAGAACCTTCACTGAGCTGACACGTTCAGCCGATGTCGAGCTGCCATGACGACGAGTATCCGAGGAAGCGAAGGGCTTGTGACGGAGGCTTGCAGGGCGACAACAATGACGAGATAGCATGCCCCTCCTACCTATCCATCTGCACCTTTCCAGCCGTCGAGTGGGTGTCGCAGAAGCTAGGCATGTCGGACTTCTTGCTCAGTGCCCGGCGCCTCTCGACAGCCGTGCAGGACGGTGAGCGCCTCGGTCGTGTCATTGATTCCGTCCGAGCCCCGGAGCCCGACTACGAGGTGGCAATGGAATGGACAAAAGGTACCGTGTTTTGTTTTTCGTAATGAAGCCCGTCAAGTGAAGCCAGAAAGCTGATACTCGGCAAGCCTACTTTGACCACTGTCTCGACTCCATCTTCGAGATCGTAGATCGGCAAGACTTTGAGAGACGCCTACACAATCACTTCAGGGGCGGCGGAAGCCCAACTTCGGGAGGAAAAGGCTGGTACGCCCTCAGGAACACCATATACGCCTCAGGTTGCCGCTATGTTTTGTCTCAGTCTCAGAGCCCTCAGGCGTTTGCCCAGTCTCGCGAAAAGTCATGGAAGTATTTGGAAAACGCCTTATCTGTGCATACTGATCTCCTGTATGGACGCACTAATCTTGACACAATCCAGGCCTTGGTTTTGATGGTATGTCAGGCCCCCTCATCACAATATGGTCCTGCCGTTCCCTAACCTCAATATTGCATACTATTCATTGCCATCGTAATGTTTCATGCTACATACACCATGCTAATTTCGGGAAAGGCCTTTCATGCCGAGGCGCTCGGCACACCAGCACTGGAGTATACGCTCTTATCGAACGCTGCTCGGCTGGCCATGTCCAAAGGGCTGCATTTAAAGATCCCGCGGGGCTCTCGGGGCTCTCAGGAGGATGACTACACAAGGCAGCATGTCTGGTGGTCACTGTACGCTTACGAGAAACATCTGGCATATCGGTCGGGGATTCCATCGGTAGGACGCTCCGGGATCTGACCCAAGACAATGATATCTAACTTGCACTTGCGGCAGGCCATCGATGATGACTTTATCAGCTGCCCGGTGCCTACATCGGCAAGGAGTGGCTCATCAATAGCTGCCGAGTTCTTCAGGCAGACCGTCGCATATGCTCAGATCGCATCTTCTGCCACAAGACTGAACAGTGCAATGGCAATGAAGGAGAGCCCGGAAGCGCTGCTCAGCCGCGTGCAGGATATCGACAGGCAGCTACAACAGTGGCGAGAATCCCTAGGCCCATTGTATCAGATAAGTGCGCCGTTCAAGGCTCCAGATCTTCCCGAGAGGACACAGGTTTCTCACCTCCTGTACTTCCATTTCTCATACCACGTATTGCTTATTGCCGTGCATGGAGTCTTTTGCTATCCCTGGAACAGACCAGATATACATCATCGCAGGAACCCCGAAATACTCAAACAAATACAACGGAGCACAGAGACGGTAGCGGAGTCATCTAGACAGATCATCTTGGCATTATTACAGCGTATAGAGATTACAGCATCTCTGCCAGTTTGGTATGACTTCCCCATCCTCGTAATCTTGTGCTCTTCGAGAACGCGCTATGATTTCGAAGTTGATGAATTCATGGGACTTGACTAATCATGTTGTGGCTTCATAGGCTTACTTTCTACTTTCCGCTGGTTGGGCTGATCAATTTGTTTGTTTGCATCTTGAAAGACCCGCTGGTTCCCACGGCCGCCTCCGATCTGTCTCTTCTCGACATCGTCGTTGGACATTTTGGCCATGTTGAGTTCATATCCTCGTCGGAACTCAAGTTTTCTTTCCCACGCGAGGTGGCATCCTATGCGCGTGACATCGTGAAAAAGGCGAATCACGATGCAGCATTGAGCATTGACCGGACTAGCCAGGCCACAATGCTCGAGGGGCAAAGCCCATCGAATCGGCCGCTCGAGGCCTCAGAAGTGCGATATTCCCTCTACCTCCCCGCCTATTAGTTGATAATCTACTAACCTGTTCCCGTGTACAGTTGGCCTCTTTTGATAGTATCATGGGTCTGGAAGATTGGTGCACCTTCCTACCGCCTATGACGCAGAATTTATTCGTGCCTCTGGATGACCCTTCCAGCGTTGGTGGGAGTGATGTGCTGTAGCAATATGTAAGGGCTGAGTTGTGTTTCTTGTTCTTTGGTAAGGGGGAATTTGGGATATGATTTAGATGGAATGTAATGGTCTTTTTGACACCTGGTGTGAGGAAGGGAGGGATTAGAAAATATGGCATCTGGTCTGTTCCAGGATTCTTGAAGGCTTTGTTAGTTAGCGTGCGTGAAGTTTGATGGTATGACAGCGTTTGGTACCTCTCGTAAACCACGATGAATGTTGAAGATTAGGCCAGGTCGTTACTTTAAAAGTCTTTATTCGTTGTCTGGTAAGTGTTCGAAACCCTACAAGCCGGAAGGCGAAGCCGGCTCCCTCTCCGGCCTGCCAAGCCCCCTCCCGGCGCGGGATCCAGGACAGACATCCCATTAGTCAATGACAAACCCAGTCGCGTCTTGCGCGTGAGAACCGTCCGAGGATCGGAAACATGACTCCATGTACATGACGGTAGTTGCTCGCGTTGTCAATCGCTGACTGCTGCTCTTGCACGTGGCGTGGTTCAGATCATCGAAATGAGACGAATAACATATTCCAGCGTCTAGTGTGCCTTCAGAATGAAGACAGGCTTACCTTCTATGGAGAAGCGCCACCTTCTGCTGACCTCATTGGCAGCATTGCGCCGTGTACGCAGGCGACAATCCCTGTGGCTTGCAGAAAACAGAATAAACTGCAAAGGTAGAAAAGACATGTCGTAGTAGCTAGCACTTTAAAAAGGTTCATCCAATACGTAGTCGATGGCCGTATATAGGTGCTGTGGCCTCTTCCATAAGCTCCTATTTTTCGCGAGGTTGGGTTCTATTACAAGACACATCTTGTAAGCCGGCATTCCTAGCCCTAAATATCTCACTCTCTTCACAAAACCGTCCAACGCTCTGAATGGCCCTTTCGACGGCATCTTAGTTCATGCGGGCTGTACCGTCATGAATTACGAGAGTGATCTGGCCATCATCATAAGCGAGGACTGCAAGAATGTGACCTCAAGTCTCGATGCTCTCACACACGTGCTGGGCTAGAGTGCGACAAACGACGTGAGCAGTCGGTACTGGCAGGTTCCTGAAAACAGCGGTCAACAGTATGGCTATGCCAAGAGCTTTGACGGCTCCTCAACACTCGGGCCCGTCATCGTCTCGCTAGGAGCCGCCGTCGACCTGGGCTAGCAGACTCTGGTAACCGAAGTCAACGGCGAGGACCGACAGCTGGCACAGCTAGGCGATCTCTTCTTCGCGGTCGGAGATCTCATCGTTTATTTGAGCCGAGGAACGGCGCTGAAGGCTGGAATTGTACTTCTCACGGGAATCCCGGGTCGGATTGCGGCGTTCATGAAACCTCCTGCGTAGATGAAGAATAGGGACATTGCTGAGATTAGTATTTCCGATATCGGGACGATCAGAAATCGCTACGTTCTTCAAGTTTAAATGGTCGTGATATTTCAATTATCACTATGATATAGAGTAATATATATACAAGTAATATACCCATTTCTCATTATGCTTTGTCGTCGTCATAGTCCATGGTCAATTTATCTCGTTATTCCACCAGCCACGCCCGAAATATGCTATGCTTCATTTATACACAAATATGCACAAGCTACAATTAACTTCCCCCCACTCATCTACTCAATTGGCCCAGGTCTCATATAACTAGGCATGTTGGCGTGACAGTCTCCAATCACTCCCAGCCAGTTCAAGGGAAGATGATAGAGAAACACGACTGAAGCAGAGCAGAATCCGATCACAGCAAAGGTTCGGACTGCGTTCTGCAAACGTGGGGGCCAACTCTCATATCCCGCCTCGACAGGAGACCGTCCCCTGTCCAATGCTTTCACCCTCATGGCGGTAAAGATACAGCCAAGGCTCGCGACGAAAATGGACTCATAAATGGGGAACTGATAGATCTCTTCCTGGAACAGTGTCAAGGGCCTGTATGTCTTGGCGTATCCGTATCCGTGTGTGATGCGGATGGCCAAGTTCTCAATGATGAAGTCTAGGACAAACTCGACGCACCAGACCAGGGTGAAGATTCCCGCGTTGGACAGCTGGGGAAAGATCCTCGTGAAACGCCTCACCAGGCCCGTGCCGAGAATGCCAAAGCCCGCGCAAAAGTACACGTACATGGGAGGTCCCCAAAGCAGGCTCTCGGCGTAGCGGCTGGAAGAGTGATGGTTATGAAACGGCAAGAACTTTGCCCATACACCTCGGTTGACGCTGTTGGAGTTCCACATGAAGATATACTGATTGCAGTTAAGGAAGCCATCCGCACAGAGTGCAACGAGCCCGCCAATGACGTGCCTTCCGTCCAAGGTGAACCGTCGTGGCTCATCGCTAGGCTTGAACCGTTTCAGGTAGGGAAACGCTGGCACCAAGACACAGAACCACAGGTGGGCCGCAAGGACGCCGACACTGAGGGCCTCAAAGATCCTCAAGCAAACTAGACGCCACGTCTCGATCTTGTCAGGACCCAGGATCGGAGCGGGCTGGAACTCGGTTGGAGATGCGAACCATCTCACGAGGGCTTGAATCCACATGATAGTGAAGCCAAGACCGAACGTGGCCATTGCCGACGCTGTACCGTCGGCAGGCCTACTTTTGGACGTGCCATTATGTAGGCCCGGGAGTAACGGACTTTCTTCGTCATGTCCATGGTCATGGTTTTGTTGATGATTCAAGGCAGCTGGTGACATGATTACGCGGTGTAAGATTGTGAATGTCAAAGTTCAACTAGCCCTACTGAAAGAAGCTTATCGAGACATGATGCGTAGTCTTTTTACTTCATGATCTTGACTTTCTGAGTATTAATTATACCATATCTTGAGCACCGGTCGGCGCGGGATCGTCCCGCAAGGCCCGGTGAGAACATGCGCCGCGGGTCCGGAATCAGTCTTTCCGCCATCACCGGCCAAGCGATGCCGGGGAAAAGGATTCGTATTATGCATACCCCAACCTTTGGAATGCACACTCTGATCTGCCCGCCAATCGCAATCAAAAAGGAGCCAAGGCGAGCCAGAAAGAGTCAGAGAGAACAACCCTTGGCTCAAATAAGCAAGTCGGCACCGAGAAACTGGGGGATTCAACGCTACTGTACTAATACCCCCGGAGCTTTATTGGTCGATCACCGAGCTTCCCCGTTTGTTGGTTGCAATGCAACAATACTTTGCACAGTGTGTACTCTACTGCTAGTCTCTCCACATCAGTGCTACAACGTTGGAGAGGTTAATAACAATAAGCGGTCAAGGCTCATGCAGTTCGTATTGAGGTACGATAAGCCATTCCCCTAACCCGTCAACCCAGCACACGGCTAACCTTTGTTTCAATAAAGAACCCTCCCCCCTCGACGACAACGAATCGCGCACTGCCAACAAACAAGCTATTTTCCAGCTCCCGGAAAGGCTTCGCTCCTGCCTCGAAGGTGACGTGGGAAACAGCGTTTCCGAATGGTATCGTCTCTGCCTTGGGATCGCCAGTAAAAATAGCGAGGAATGGAGCATCGACTTTGATGATCCCCGTGTAAGAGTAGGTGATTAAGGTCTCATCTTTGTTTCTATGGAAATGCGGGGTCAGCGGAAGAAGCGGATTCCGGGGTTTGCTCCAGGGATGACACGCACTTCAGAACAGCATTCACATGAATGCGTGCATGGGTTTGTGATGGTTCAATGCGGACGCAATCCGACCCGAAGGCGATGGTGGCGTCCAACGGAACGCTGAAACCTGGTTCGCTGACGACCGTGCCAGAAGCGATAGGCTTCATTGGGATCGTGATGATTAGCCACCAGAGGGTCTCCATCCTGGGGCATATTCGGGACTTACCACGACGTTTAGAACCTGTCCATTAGATGTGGTCCCTGAAATACGATGAGAATTCAATCAGCTCTGATGGTGTAACTGCAATTTTTAACCTATCTGGAAGTATGGTGCAGGATAAAGGCGAGCCGTAAATGCGGGCTCAAGCGACGGCCCGTTGCTTTGCGTCATGATACTTTGCAATCAATGAACTAATTGGCCTTGTTGCGACGCCAGATGGAAGTCTCTACTTTGTAATTATTGACAACGGGGAGGCCATGGCTATTAGAAGGCGTGGCCTAGGACGCCTTACGCCGGATGTTTTTGTCTGCCACGGACCGTGTCGTTTACCTTCCCCGCGGCCGGCTGCACTTCATCGCCGACTTGAACTCGAATTATACCGCCTTCGAAGCGCCCCAATGCGCAGAGCTAGTGTCTAAGGAAGACAACAGGTCAATAACTCGTCAATTTATGGTTATTTTAAGCTAATATTATGTGTTGCTTTTCACTCCTTTTTCCCGTAAGAACAGATCCCCCCAACCCAACAAGCCTTGGGCCCCGTACACTGTATCTAGACATGTGGGTATTGGAATAAAGTGTCAATGTGATCTATCTAGACAATCTATATAGCTTGAACACAATCAGTTCCCTTACAACTTGGACTGGCCTTGCATAGTTTCCTGCTTGAATGCTTCTTCTATGTCGAAGTATTTCTGGTAGATGGAGAGACTCTCGGGGTTAGCCACGACGGTTGACTCTGCCTTCCGTCCGCTGATGATATTCTTGACTATGATCTCGAGCTTCTTCCCTACATTGGAGTACGGTATATCATCGACGTAGAAGACGTACTTTGGGACGTGTCGCTTACTCAAGCTCTCTTGAATTTTTTGCTTGATTTGCTCCTTGAGTAGATCGGTCTTCCGCTCCCCACGCTTGAGCTTGAGGAACAGAACGACAGTCTCGTCTCGATCTTGTGGCCGTCTTTGCCCCGTACAGATAGAGTCCTCGACTTCTGGGAAAAGGCGTATGACGTTGTAGATTTCTGCTGATCCAAACCGGACTCCTGACGGGTTGAGGACCCCGTCACTAGTCTAGTGAGCCACACATATCCTGTCATACTAGGGGGAACAAATTACGTACGATCTTCCAAGCATTTGTATGCCTTTTGTCTCAGGGTTGATGCGTATCAGATCACCTTGGATCCAGATGCCGGGAAAAGTTGAGAAATAGGCGTTTTTATACTTTTGAGAGCCGTCGGGACCCCAAAAGGTAAGAGGCTGGCTGGGGAATGGCTGTGTGCAGACAAGTTCTCCTGGCTCATTGGTATGCGCAATCGACTTTCCCTCTGGGGACATGGGATCAAACACATCCACCGCCATCCCTAGGGATTTGCCGGGGATCTCATCGGCGTGTACGGGAGTAAACGGGTTAGCTGTGACAACTGATATATCGTTAGTTCACGTTCTGAAGAGTAGCAAAAGGTGTAGTATCTACAAGAACAGGCGCAGTCGGTCCCACCACTGCCAGATATCAAGCGAACATGCTTGGGAAAGCCGACGTTATAGAACCATTGTGCAACATCCGACGGCAGCACAGAACCGGTAGATGTAACCCTTCTCAGGGCACTAAGATCAGATTCTTCTCCTTTTATTTGCCGTGTCAGTCAAGTATTGAAGGGCGGTATACAGGGCCCCTAACTCACTGGGAACGGTTTTGCCATCCATCAGATCGGTTAGATACTTTGCGGAGGTGCCAAATACCGATACTCTATGGCGTGACGTCAGCATGGTAATAGGCTCAGGGCAGTATGACTACGAACCTAAGATTGGATAACAACTTAGGTAAAAAGTTGATGTTGGGATAGAGCGGCGACCCGCGATAGACAACAATGCTGGCGCCAGTGCTGAGGGCTGTAACTAAGAAAGCCCACATAATCCATGCGGTCTGGAAAGAAGCTTTAGCAAACAAATCGCTATTTTCCCTTGCACTTGAAAGCAAGAGGGGAGCCCGCCTAGATCATGACCAGCGAACAACTCCCCGAGAAGCTTCAGACATACCGTCGTGTATTGGAAGAGTATATCCCCGGGCCGGACATCAATTTGCAGGATGTAGTCTTTCTTTATTTGTAACATCACCCCCTTGAAGTGATTTGTTAGCTAGCGACTTGCATTCTGACTGCAAGGAAACCCACTCCTGTTGTGTGCAGAATGCATTTGGGAGCTCCAGTCTGCAACCTCGGTCAGTAATAACGAATCTGGGGGCGATTGAGTCATCTCTCTTACAGTGCCAGATGAGTAGAAAATAAATGCAGGATGGTTGAATGGCACCTTCTCGAACTCCAACTTCCTCCCTTTTGCGCTTTGACGGAAGGCATCCAGGTCCATTACTTTAGAGAACTCGCGCTCCAGACCTGTGTTTTTCGAGTGAACGATAATGCGCTTGACGCTATCCAGTTTAGAAAGTACTTCCGCCCAAGGTCTGATCGTTGGGAGTACGTCGCGTGTCTTTCCGTTGTACTGTACTTTCGCGTCCGCAAACACCAATTTTGGATCAATCTGTACCACGCGATCGAGAATGCCCTGATAGCCGAAGTCAAGTGAAACCGCAGACCATATAGCTCCAATCGACAGGGTTGCTAGGCAAAGGGAAACGGCAAGAGTAGATGGTTCGACTATGGCAGCAATTCTGTCGCCTTTAGCGACTCCCAGGGTTTTCATGGCATCGGCAAGGACCTCGACTTGGTGATATAGCTCCCTCCACGTTACTGAGCGGGTTTCCAACGATCCTTCCATAGCCTCATATATGGCAATAGCCGACAGATCACGGCCATGGAAGACGCTCCGGGCGAAGTTGAGCTGCGCATTAGGGAAGAAAACGGGAGAAGGATACATTTTCCTATCCGGCTTCCCGAACAGGTCAGTTAAAAGACCACCAGCCGTTAACTTGGAGCGAGAGGCTTACACCAGCAAATGCCGCCGTTGGCGGCTTAAACGCACCCATATCGAGGAAATAGAAGAGGTCCATCCAAAAGTCGCCGGCGGTAGAAGGGTCGACGGACCATCTGTGCAGCTCATCGTATGTCGTCAGTGCAAGACCATGCTTTCTGTTGACGGAGTCTCGGAATCGAGCGAGCGACGAGTTGGACAGGTCATCTTCCGACGGCGTCCAAATGACAGGATTCTGTGGCGTGTTCATCGTGCTGGTAATGATTCGACTCTTGGCAACGGATAGAAGAAGCCCGGGAAAGCGCAATGACAATTGTGTGAGTGAAGCTTTTGATTATTGCGACAAGTACAAAAGTGACGCCACTACTGGATTACTCGACTTTTTCTTTTCAGCAATAGCAGCTTATATTCTTTCTGTCACAATTACGCATTAGCATAACTTTCTACCGGTGCCAGGACCTCGGTAAACTATCGATCACTACTTGGCGGGCATTCGGAGTCTCTTCGGTCCGGCCTTCCGGGATAATCATTGAGAGCCTGTGCACGCTCTGCCAGCTGACGCAATAGTTGAATATTCCAGTGACATCGCCGAAATTCAATATCTTGTTTACTTCGGCACACACTATTTTCCCGCCATTTCCCGCGAGGCGTCGGAGTTTCCTAGTAGTTCATGATATAGGTTGTTCCCTGGCTTCAGTAAATATACAAGCACATATTGAATTATCGAGGGTCATGAGACTCTAAGAGTCTAGGCCTAAACTTGTTGCCTTCACGTCCAGCTCCGGATTGCTTGATGTCCCCGAAACTAAATTTTCGACGGCATGTTAGCAAAACATGTCTTGTTGGACTGTAGTCTTGTTTTACATCAATACGTACCTCCAGCCAATGAAAGTGTCTAACTTCAACTGTCTATGCTAAATCTCCTCGTTCAGCTCCCCTTTGTACTTCAAAATTCATACTCAAAGTCTGGCTGGAGTTCCGTATAAAGTGTTTCCTATGTTTCAACACATCAGTCAGTGGATATGTTGTAATCGAAGTAGTTATTAAACATACTGGGTCAGCGTTAACGTTCGCCGTATACTGTGCCACCTCCTTGCTGACCGGTGGCATCAACAAGGAGCTGCACCTTGCAAGACCGTGCCATGAGTGTAAAGAGGTAATCTGTCTCGTCAGCTATGCCCCCGGCCGTCAGC
The DNA here is from genome assembly GCA_001282315.2 of Chrysoporthe cubensis. Lineage (NCBI taxonomy): Eukaryota > Fungi > Ascomycota > Sordariomycetes > Diaporthales > Cryphonectriaceae > Chrysoporthe > Chrysoporthe cubensis. The sequence continues at coordinate 176,943 of LJCY02000019.1, read as the reverse complement.
ATATCGTGATTCTAAAGAATGAGAACCCTGGCAAGGGAGCTCATGGCCTTGGCAATCCTTGAGCTGTCATCGTCCTTCAGGACGCTGCTACCGAAGCTCTCGTAAAACGCCTAAATACCGTAGAAACTACACGTGTTTTGGCTGATAATGTCCGGTGGGTATCCGAAGCTTGTCCAAGCCTTTCGGTATTTCGAATGAGTATGGCAGCAGCGTTGATGTCTGGACGGGCTTTGTGAATCGCACCGTGGATCTTGAACCCAGCAGCGTTCACGGCAACCCAGTTAGCCCCGATCACCCAGCCGTCCTCACCAACGTGCACCATATTACTAGCCTTAGCAAGCCGAAGTGAACAGCCATGTTATGAGCCGTGTTAGCTGGGAAGACAGCAGAAACATATCTGGGTGCAAAGCTATTTCGATACTGTACAGTAGCCTATGCTATGCCTTGAGTGACTCTAGATGTGATCGATCGAAGAAAAGGGAAGCCAGGCGTCGCTTTGCTTCTTCACTATCCCACTCAATCAACCGTATTCTTCTATCTTTACTTGCACCAGGGGCTCTATCGCTACTCGCTCTGTATCACTTAACAGAGATACCTTTGTCTTCCATAATTCTTCTATAGGAATATCATCTCGCCGCTTGCCAAAAAATCTTCTATCGAAATATTTCCAATAGATAGTATCAAATGCCCAGCTTTTCCTGGCGGCATAATTTAGCCAAAAACGGCCTGTCGCCTAGTTCTCTCGCATATATACCGAGAGCAGCATAGAATCCGGCTTCATATCTTTCTCCGCCTCTTCTATTGCTGAAAGCCGTATTTTTAGCCGTTTTTCGTAGAAATTTGTCCAATCCTCGATACTACTGTCCCATATCTCGGAGATATCAAGAAATAGCTACTAGGGCGAATCCAAGACAAACTGTATTAGCGCAGCATAAGTGAATTCCCAATCGATAACTCTAATAATCTCGTCACTATTATCCACAAGAACGTTAACCCGCCAAAAGTCATCGCATAAGAGGCGGAAAGGCCCCGAATCATCCGGCGCCGACAATATCAGACGAGCTTGCTTTGAGCAGGCAGACCAGTCATCTTCGGCAAACCCGAATTTTGATAGTCGGTCTTGTTTGGTAATTTGCGAAAGAGTTGGTGTGACGAGCAGGCCAGGCCTAGGGGCGAGAGGAAATGTCTAGATTCCGCTGCTCTATTGTATGAAAGAGACAAAAGGAAGAAAAGCTCGAAATATATAATAGATCAAGAGAGTGTAGATCCTGAAAAAGCCAATAAGAAGCCCCAGCTCGTAATATACCTTCCAGTTGAATATTAATTCAACTGCATTGTGCTTTGCGAAAACAATAAAGCAGTAAACAAAAGAAGTCTAATGAATGCTAGCTTTTTCGAAGATGATAGTATTGTTTTTATAATTTCTTTCTGTTTTTTTAAGCTAGAATAGTATATAATCTTTTGCTTTTAGCAGTAAATCTTCCGTTTTGAATTCCTGTTTCTTTAACTAATCCTTAGCCATTGATCAATATTTTCATAGAATTCTACTTCATTGTGCCGTTACCTGCGCTCTTGATCCCTTCATATTTCTCCCTGGTGACGTCCTCTATTTCTTAGCCCATTTCAGAACGAGGTAATGGTAAAGCCAGCGGAAGCTACTACGGCATCAAACTGCGCCGTAGCGTCTACAAACGGGAAGCTTGTCCTGTTGCCCACGACATCGAACTCGTTCATATCGTGAAAGAACTCGTGCGAGATGTAAATAGTATTGCCCACCTCGACCGTAGCCGTCGGGCTGCCCCAGGTCGCAATGTCGGTCGTCGCATTGTCCGCCACCTGGCCGAGGTACGAGACGCTCGTGAATTTGTCGGTCGTGGCCCACAGGGTGACTGCCTGCAGGCCGTTCTCGCTGCAAAGGAGGACGTCGCCGTTATACCGGCGGGGGTTGAGGAGGCCGTCGCACTCAAGGCCCGGGTAGGAGCCATCAGCAGGGCGGTCCTTCATAGTGATATTTGTCGGCGCCGGGTCGGCGCTGCCCATATCGAAGGAGACAAACTGGCCGAGGTATGGCGCGGTGACGATGAGCTTGTCGGTCCCCTCGTGGTAGATGAGGCCGAGGTAGATATACGACGAGGAGGTAGTCGGCTCGCCGATATACCAGGACGTGACGGTGCCGTCTTTGGTAATCTTGGCGACGCCTGGTACGTGGAAGACGGAAGGGACGTACGTGTTTCCTTCCGGATCCTCGGCCATATCCTGGTAGCCGCCGCCGGTCTCATTACCCAGGGAAAGCTGGGCCGTGAAGTCGGCCAGGTCCACCGTGTAGGCGACGCTCTGGGTGTTGGTGTCGTAGCGAATGACCTTGTTGGCACCCGTCATGTTGCTGCCAGAAGACACAAAGGGCTCGCCGCTGTTGGCGGAGATAAGGATCGAGCCGGTGGAGCCGTCGTAATCGATGCCGGAGACGTGATATGGGTCAGTATGTGTGATTCCATCAAAATTGAGGATGTCGTAAGTTGTCGTATAAGGGTCGTAAATGAGGACTGAAGCGTTGAAGTTGGCGCTTATATAGAGCTTGCAATGCACGGGGTCCCAGTCAAGGTTTTCAGGGTAAAGCCTGAAGTTATCGATATAAAAAGACCCGTTGACTGCACCGCAACTGCTGGCTGTGTCCCGGGCAGAATGGAACTCGGAGGGGGCTGCAAGAGCTGCTCTAAGAAAGCCGGAAGCGACGATGAGGCTGGTGGTATGCATTGTGTTCTTTTTCAAAGTGACATTAAGGATCGGCTGAACCAAAACGAAAGACCAAAGGCTACCGCTGCTGCGTAAACGGGCGGCTGCCGAATGAACGAGTGGCTGCTGAACGAATAAGTGGATAACCTCTGGAAGCTATAGACTTTTTCTGAACATTAGATTTGAGGATCATTCTCTTTTTATAGAGATGATATCTCGCTATAAGCTCGCAGAAATACCTAGGTACACGACTGCCGGAATAAGCCGTACACAGCCCGTCGATTATAGAAGTGCTGAACTTTAAAAGTCCTATTTATAAGTTAAATTCCAGAAGCCTTGGCTAGCAGGCATAGCGATAAGAAGGCCACCCCTGGGCTAGGGGGCCTGGCTGTTTCCCTGTTTTACGGGGGAAATTACAAATGAATCGTTAAGGCTGTACGGAGAACGCTATCAGAAGAAGCGGACACCCCTTGTTAGCAAGGGTTATGTGGTCCGATATTAATTTAATATGATTTCTGTTATAACGCTCGCTTACTACTGATTATGCATATAAAAGGAGGCACTTACTAGGGCAGGAAAGAGCAAATATCGTAACGTTAAGAGTTTTAGTATTAAGGCCTTTTCTATAGCAAACTATACGCCTTTTGCTTTATCGTTCGAAATGCTTATCGATAAAAAGAGGAAGGACCGTCTTAAAGCCTGGGCTACAATTACGTTCTGTAAATTAAAAGAATTCAAAGGTGTATTAGACGACATCAACGAGCACAAGAAGGCGTGTGGTCAGGAAGAGCTTTTGAAACAATGCCGACTACTTAAACGGTGGCTTGACCGTAATGCCGGTTCCCAGTCTGACTGGGGCTGTAACGACTAGTAATTAGCAAACAGGCAGAAGGAATATATACGAGTGCAAGCACTTCAGACAGTCTTATATTCGTTCTCAACCCCCCCCCCCCTTTTGTTTTTCTCTCAACTGGTAAATACAAGGCGGCGAGCGATGCTGAAAGCCAGAATGTCAAAAGCAGGGCCCGCGGTTGGTTTAATAACTGCAGTCTCTGCCTAGCAAACGTTTTTCTTGAAAATTATAACAGGAAATCATGAGTGCATATCGTCCTGTTCAGTCTCCTTGTACTAGCACGCTACCGGACCTGCTATATATACCGGGCTGGTAACCTAAGCTAATCGTACCGATAACACGAGGTAAGAAGCGGTGCATATGTGATATAGAGCAAGTGCCGTACGACCAACATACGCCGCTCAGCATAAATAGGAGGTCGCGCTCCTTCGCTACGTGTGGCCTTCCTTGCCTTCTTTCCTCTCTTCATAAGTCAGTTCCCAAGCAGTATCGAAGCCGACCAAAGCATCTCTATGAAACCAACGACAAACTTCTCGGGAAGCCTGTCCGACGGCCAGGCGTTAAGGCAGTATCGACAATACTACAGGCTGTCGGCTGCGTCGCGTGTCACCATGACTGCAAGTCGTCAGAATGGCTTTATGGAAATCGAGAGAGATAACGGTGGTGATAATAGCGACGATGAGTTTCCTGACTTGCGTGCCAAGGAGGGCTGGGACAAGTTCGCCGAGCACGGCCGGCGCAAGCATCAGAGTGAGCACTGCCCTAATACACTGAACTTCATCTCACCCTGCTTACCGTTCTTCAGCTAAAATGGCGCTTCTCGCAGCGCAGAGCGCAAAACCGGCGGGCGGCCGACAGATTTACAAGCTAAGGCGGTCCCCACGCATCAAGGCAGCTATTCGCAACGACAAGTACCAGGCGCGAAGAGGCGTCCGGCGTTCAATTCGTATCGCGAGCAAGTTGCGAGAGATTCGTAGGGCGAGACGTCTGTGATAGATGTATAGACTGAGATAAGGAGGCCAGCAGAATGAAAGTTGAACTTATATACCTGGTCCGTTAGGAGAGTCCTAAGCGCCCTCGATATTCATAGCTCTTGATACTCGTGGAATATTATAGTAGTGATAACTAGTCCTTGAGCCGCCGATATAACTACCCCACCTCGAGTAGTAATATCTGTCTGGGAGTATACTGGAAACTGACCTATCAATTTCCAGAAGGCTCTGAATCATCCAGAGATCCAGAAATAAGCGGAAAGCGGATGGAATAGAATAATGATAATGATAAGCCTATTACTCACGACTATATTACCAGCCTAGGCCGTAGAAAGCCATATCCAGAAAGATATAGGCTGAGGAGGCTTGCCAACCACCTTGAAGATACTTAAGCAGAGCTTATTCTTCTTTGTTAAAAAAATGCCTCTCTCAAAGCCCAAATTGAGGCTATTGCTAAGGGGAAAAAGAGGCGGGCTATTCCCAACCTAAATAAGCGATTTATGACAATCGCAAAGGCTCTTGAGAATGGAAGAAACCCTAATGAGGCCCAAGATGAGGTCGGAGACGAGATTGGCAATGAGGTTGAGGATAGAGATGAGGGAGAGGACGAGGAGAGTATTAAGAGCCCCTGGTCAAACATTGAATGGATGTGAAAGAGATGTAAAAATAATACTGATAAGATCGAGCGGCAGGCACTGCTTCCTCGGTCTCTTCGATAAATCAAAATATCTGCATAAACCTCGTTTTTTTTTTTTAAAAAAAAAAAGAAGAAGAAGGGAGAGAGAGAGAGAAGAAATTGAAGGACAGGTTGGAATTTCTCGGCTTTGATTCGTGCCTGCAGAGTATATAAGGATGATTCTTCGAATTGGGGCCTTGGGGCAGAAGGGATTATGCAGAAACCAAGACATCAACGATAAACTTCTCTTGTTGTAATGCCATTCAAGGCACAGCAATCGACTCACCAATTCTACGGTAAAACCTCAGGATCTCTCCAGCCATCCTCAAACTCTACAAAATCCGAGTATGACATCCCCGGCGAGTCTCTATAAGGCTCCTCGTCATCATCCTGCTGGCTTTCCGGGATAGCCGCACCCGCAATCTGCTCCTGCGAGACCTCCCTCGCCCCCCCATCCCCATCTCCAGATGAGGCGTCACCCGATGCGTCCGAGCCGTCCTGCTTCCTCCTGAGCCAGCTCTTCATCCAGCCCACCCTCGTGTCGGGAAGAAGCCACTGCGCCAGGGCCACAAAGATACCAACCACAGGGAGCGCAATGCCCACACCAAGCGCGATACGATCCGACACGCCCAACCCTCCTCCACCCCCACCACCGCCGCCGCCCCCAGGCCAGCCCCCATTGCTATCCCAGCTGGCGATGCGCGACTGAGGGTTCGCAGCCATGACGATGAGGTTGAAATTGGGCCACGGGAACAGCGCCGCCCCGTCCCCGGCGCAGCACGCGCCTCCCGTCCCGGTGCCCACGCAGTACAGCGTCTGGTCGGAGCTAGCCACGGCGCACATCCAGAGCGTCAGGTAGCGCGGCGGCGCGGGCCGCAGGGCCGGGGGGAGGACGTCGGCGAGGGGGAGGCACGGCGATGTCCCCCAGGTGCGGTCCGTGCAGCCCTGCGCCGTGAGCGTGCGGTCCGTGCCGAAGTTGAGGCACAGCCCGTTGTCGAGACACAGGTCGCCGCCGCTGCAGCAGTGGCTCGCCGGCGCGGTGGTGTTGCACACCACCGGGGGCGCGATGCCGTTGCCGGTGTCTGAGTCGAGCCACGGGGTGCCGTCGGCGCGGTAGCATGTTTGCGAGGGAGAACGCGGGTGTGGTGGTGGTGAGGAGGCGGCGAGGAGGAGTGGTGACGTTGGTATTAATAGCCAGAGGGGCAGGTATTTGAGCATTGTGATATTATTGTGTCGGTGTTGCTCGAGGTGCCTGTAGTGTCGTTCACAGGTTGTCTACACAAGCAGATATATATTGTCATATCATCATTAAAATCGTGATGATTGATGGCGTGCGGAGGCTCTGAGTTGAAGGGTAAGCAAGTACATATGTAATGGCAATTGCGCCTTGGCTCGATCCTGCGCAGAGCCACACTCCATGTCAGCAAGGCAGAAATATAAAAATGCAGGGCCTGCTTCCCCGAGTTCGGCCCGCTCTGGTGTGCACGACAGGGATCTGCAGACCTTGAAGAGCCTAAATCGACGACAGAATATACTTTGAGTAGTATCACACGCTTCCTTCAGCGTCAGTTACTGCTTTCCTTCATCGTGTCTCGGCCAGAGGTAGAGATATTGCCCCCTTTCCGGTATCGCCAGCCGGATTTAGACTATGTTGAGGACGTTGAAAGGTACGTCCCTGGCAGTTACCATCCCGTCGACATCGGCGACATTTTTGGCACCGGCGACCAGCGTTATAAAGTTATCCACAAGCTTGGCCACGGGGGCTTCTCGACGGCCTGGCTGGTCCGCTCGCATGGGGACATACCCTCCTACTTCCATTTCCTGTTTCCAGGAAAGAGGCCCCTCTTACAAGAAATGTCTCGCTGCCAACACGCCGTTCCTGCACAGAGTTTGCTCTCTCTCCCGCCCGCATGGCTGTCTGCTTTGTATGAGCTGTCTTCCAGCCAGCCACCCGGCACGGATTGGGCAGCTCAACCGCCAAGGGGCGCCGCGCTTGCTTGACACCCTTGCACCGCTTCACTCCGGAGTGCGGTAAGACGAGGACACGTCGAGAAGCGAGAGGCTCAGTCCTCCGCCATGGATCACGGCCTAGGTTGTCCAGGCCGTATTCAGCGGGCGCTCAGCGATGGGGCAAGATCGAAAAGACTCCCGAGTCGAGAGCAGGCGGAAATGAAACCTAGAGCAGACTACTCCGTCACGTCAGTCCATTCTGGGCCTCCTGCATGGTTACGGCTGGTGTGGTCACTCACGAGCGCTCGCCCGTGCTTCAAAGCTAGGTGTATGCACGAATCCTCCTCTGCATCAAAGCTTCAATCGACAGATCTTGCTCTCTCCACCGCTACTTTGGCAGCCTCTTGTGCTTTCCTATGACATAGGATCCGAGTAAAGTCATTGCTCCATATCGAGATACTCCCTACTGGATACTATTCTCCTATTCTGCGCGCCTATGCAAAGTAATAGTCATCCACTGAGGACCCGAACAGCCAAGTCTAGAGCCCTGAAAAAGCATCAAGGTCGTTCTTATCACTAGAAAGGGTAACCTCTCGATCATGCCAGCCAAACGTTCTCTTCGTGCCAGTGCCGTTAGCGCTCAGGAGCTCGCCCCGAGAACGATAGCTGTCAAAGTCGATAAGAACAAGTGTACCGTAATGGTCTACCATTATTTTTGCGGGCGTGATATCGTTATGTACAATCCCGAGGGCATGCAGATGTTTGATGGCGCTTGAGAGCTGGTCAAGGGCCTGCTTCAATCCGGGTTCGATAAGCGGGCGGCTGCTTTGGAGGAATATCGTTTTATTCAGGTGTTGAGGATTGACCATATCGGACAGAGTCCTCGTATAACACTTGATACAAAGCCCAGAAACCCGGCCTCTAGCCTCTGTGCACCCAAAGTAGGGAGCAATGTTCGGATGAGAGTGCCTGTAGAGACGTTCGCAAGTCTCAACCTCTCGAAGTATTTGACCTTCAAGATCGAGAACACTGTAGTATGCATGGATATCCAGTGTCTTTATAAAGAAGTCGCCATCCAGCGCAATTTTCTAGTATGGTCTAAGTAAAGGTCCATGGTCCTTCGTTCTCAGGGGTTCCACGATGCGCACTTCGGTAGCGTTGGCGACTCGATTGCCGCACTCCGCCAATAATAAGATGGTAGAATGACAGTCTACAGGCCAAATTGGAAGATTCAGAGCGCATCGTGCGAGCCCTGGTCGCCCACGGCGCAGATATCACCGCTACAGAGAGCACCGCGTTGTTCAATGCTCTATGCGCCGCCGCTTTCTGCGCGGGGGTTGGTACAATCAATTTCCTCCTCGATAAGTTGGCATCTGTGCGGAACCCCGATCCATTGGACCGTTTACCGATACACTTTACGGCTGCCAATGGCATCCACAATTTCGAGACGATCGCGTTAGCTTATGATGGAGACATCATGATTCCTGACAGTTTCAAGAAGAATGCACTGCACTAGGCTGTGCAACCAACTGTTAGTCATCAGCCCTTGGTCCTTTTCGACCAGCTGCTTCTAGAAATTTTCATACTTGGCCTACTTCTCGCTTATAATAACATACTCCCAACTTGCTTAGAGTAATCAAGCAGGCCCTTCAATACCTCGAATCATTTCACATACAAAGAGAAATTCTTATCTAATCTCTTCAATTTAAGGCATTTCAAAGGCCTCGTCGCTCCTCCTTTGAAAAAAGGAACGTCCGACCACGCGTATGGAGTATACGGAACGCAAAACATGGACAAGTCTCTGGCCACCGACAATGCATCGGAAGCGTTCTAGAGCCTTGAATGTGGCAAGACTTATTCAGCCCCGATAAAAGAAGATGACGACAATCCCAATTATCCAGACTGTACCGATTCAGTATCAAATGCTAGTTCGGATTCTTTTGGGTCGTTTCAGGAAGCGACAGGCAAGGCAAACAAAGAAGGCAATGGAAGCAAAGGGGCCACGTCGACCAAGTCGATTAAATTGATTAAAGGAGCCTCGTAAACACTACAGAATGTACTTCAGTATTTCTGAATATCTCGGTAGCTATGTGCAAAGCATAGCAGATTTGAATGTTTTTGGCAAAAAAGTTGCGTATTAATAGACTTCAGAAAAGAAATTTCAATGTATATATACTGGTAACGGCCGCTAAGTTGGATGTATATATTCTTTTGCTTTAATACTACGCGTTAATCGTCGATTTATCAGGAAGCAAATAGCTATTAAGCTTTATGGCCATGCGATTTAGAAGGTCAGGGTGTTTGGATGAAAGGACATATCAGGTCGAAGCCTGTAAGCTAGAGTCAGGATGTTATGAACCAACGAACGGTTCAGGTCACAGGAACAGGCCGGATATGTGGATCTAGGAACAACGTGGCATGGATCCACCATTCGACGCTAAGAACCTGCTGATATAAGGATGCTTGGTTATCCTGGATTACGTAAGCAAGGGTTAGGGTCCGCCTATATTGCCTATATTGATAGGCAATATATTCAGAGCAGCCTATATTGCCTATATTGATATTCAATATAGGCAGGACTGAAAGAACTGGATATATAAGATTGGATATTTCCTACTGTCAAATAGATTTCATAGTTGCTTTTCAGTCGTCAATCTAAATACTTCTCTAAGCATTACTGTTATGAACCAACGAATGGTTCAGGTCACAGGAACAGGCAGGATCAGTGGATCCAGGACCAACGTGGCACGGATCCAACATCCGAGGCAGGAAACCTACTTACGTAAGGATGATAGGCGTCCAAGGATTACGTAAGCAAGGGTTAGGGTCAAATCGGTTGAATCAGTAGCGATTCAACCTAGGCAAGACTGAATCGGTAGAATCAGTAATGATTCAGGCGATTCAGGACTGAAGAGCTGGATATATAAGATTGGATATTTCCTACTATCAGATAGATTTTATAATTGCTTTTCAGTTATCAATCTAAATACTTTTCCAAGCATTATTCTTAGAAGTATCCAATACGGATAGTGAATATTTAGCGAATAATTTTAGAACTGTATTTCCGTATATAAGTGGATTATATTATATACTACCCTTGCTTAGCATAAACCTTTAGATATACCAGGTATTTATGCTATTTGAGTATTTCATTATATTTTGACGACTTTTGCTTAAGGATTAGTTTAATATTATCCATTTTCAGTAATACGGAAATACGATAGCTCTTCCTATTCCAATACCGTCCTTCTCTTAATAAGTTACCCTTTAAGCTTTGCAAGCCCAGATTGCGGCTTTGTAATAATGCATTCAGGAATTCGAGGATTAGGAAGAAACTCCTCAAGTTATTATCGCCAATAAGCCATATAAGCTCGATAAACCCAATACCTATAATAGGGATCAAAAGACTTTCTAAAGATTTATTACTCAGTATAAGGCCTATTTTGCTCATTATAGCTCCCAGTTCGATACTGAAGAAAAGAAGGTCGTATTTGCAAGCGTTAAGCTTTAATATAAAGCTCTAGCCTAGTACGAGCCCTTTTTCCGAAACTATTTGGATAATTAAAGCAACCTAGCGGCATGCAAGATAGAAACTATTAGGATATTTTCTTATTTTGAAAGATTCGAATATATAATCAAAAGAATTTTTGGCAACCCGGATAAAATCAGATCCGCAAAACGAGAACTTATAAAACTGCAACAAACTAAATTAATATCGGTTTATATAACCGAATTCAATTGCATTATATCCAAGCTATTATAGGACCCTGCTTGGATAATAACCCAATATTACGCAGGATTTAAGAACGAAATTAAAGACAAGCTTTACAAAATTGATAGACTTAAGGAATTTTCGGAATATGCCGAAATTGCAGTTAAAATCGATAACCGCTAGTACGAGAAACAGATAGAGAAATAAGGGATATAAACATATTTTCGCCCAAAATTCCAGGCCAATACAGGACGACTACGATATAATGGTTAGCATCAGAACCAGTACAGAAGCATAGCTTAGAGCAGCACGACATACGCTGGACTTATAGAACTGGATGCAGTATAAAGGAGCCCTGGCAAGGGAAAACCCCGTTTTAACTGCTATAACTGTAAAAAAGCAGGACATATAGCGAAGAAATGCCGGCAACCCAAGAAAAATGGTTGGAAACCCGTACCAGAAGAGAAATACCTCAGCACGACTTAGCGAAAAGATAACCAGCCTCTTCCGAAAGATACCTCAAAGCATATGCCGGATTCCGTTAAGGAATATAATAATCTCAATTGGACTGCTTGTTACAATAATTACTGCTCAGTATACCTATCGGACAAGGATACAGCAAATTGGTTTTTACGCGTATTAAAAGGAAAGAAATAGCTAGCAGTAAAAAGCATTAAGACCGATGCTATATCCGATTGCTTTACTGACTTATTAAGGAAGATTGCTAGCAAATATAACTATTTATATAATAATAATTCGAATTTGGCAAAAATTATTAATTAGAGAGCATATGAAAAAGATAGAGGAATATACCCTTAATTATATTGGGTAAACCGCTTGGCAAAGGAACCTTTAGAAGAAAAACTAGAAATGGCAATATTAAGAGAAGATTTCCAGGACCGATAGACTTACGAACTATTAGAACCTATTACTCTCGATATAGAAGATAAAGAAAACGCTCAAGGATTATCTATTATAGCAGCATATATACCTTCGGGTATTACAGAATACGAGGTCTTCGGACTTATACTCGACAAAGCCTTTAGAGAAATATAATTCTAGGATAATATTTACAGAAAATACGAAAATAAAAGGATTAATACGAAATTATTCCAGCATTACTAATTCGCATAGATCTCTTGCATTTATAATAATTGTAAAGAGCATTTCGCAGCCAAAATAGCGAATAACTAGTTCTTACAGCAAAGCTTATATATGGTCGCTAAAGCCTATAAGGAAAAGGACCTTTGCTGCAGAGTTAGGCTCGACCGATATAGTCATTTTGGACTTATCGGTCTACCTGACAACTTTCCTCGAAATTGCTTAGACAAGAAAATCAAATAGCAAGATTGCCTTACAGAAGAATGCGAAATATACGCTAGCAAGAAGCTATATGTATAATACCAATAGAAGGATTTTGAAATCTGCAGCAAGCAAAGGCGCATATACGGCATGAGACAAGCCAGAAAGCTAGCTTAAAAAGCAGCTCAAAGCTCTGAACAAATCCTAAAAGCCCCAAAAGACGAAGAACGCCTATAATGGGATAGCAGACGTTCGGACTTACGAAGTCCTTAAGCTTAGCAATAATAGCAAGCTGGAAATATATCAAGATATTAGTACAATTCAATAAGCAAATATATAGCGTACTATTAGATAATAGCGCTTAAAGAAACTTTATTTTACTAAGGATTATTAATCAAGCATATATCCTATAAAAATAGAAAAGAAATCCGTATATACTATATATTATAAAAGGAAAACCGGTTAATTATAATTAAAGTATAATCGATATAGAGATTAATTATCTATTTATTTCGATTTAAAGACAAGCATTAAACCTGACTTTCGATATTACGGATATAGCGAAATATAATATAATTATAGGATTATTTTAGCTTAAAGAGCATAATTTTCGAATCGATTGGACTACTGGCTAGATCTATTAGGATAATGCTATACTTCGGAAGATAGTTGCAATTAAAGGCGTAAAGCGAGATCCAGTTACTGAGCAGAGCCTAGCAATAAGCTTTCAAACGGATACTTATATTACTTCCAAATTAGTAGAGTCTGATAGCTTATAGAAAAGAATCGCATAGCAGTTAAACTTTAAAGAATAAAGCAACGGTAAATTATAGCAATAAGTAAATAGACGCTAGCACGATTGTATAGCTCGATACGAACCAAAACTTCGAAAACAGATACTATAAGAAGAGAATCGATATTTCTTCCCGGACTATAGATAATACCCAGAAGCTTTATTATATAGATTACGGAATTATAAAAAAATTGCTAACGAAAACAAAATGGCAAAACGATACTTTCTATTCTTATAAATAGCAAATACAGAAAAAGGGCTAAAACTAGAATTTGAAAATATATTAAAGGAATATTATAAGTTTAAAGAAATCTTTATGCTAAAAAGAAATATAGGATTCTTAGCATACGGACCTTACGATTACGAAATCTTATTCAAGCTAGGAATACGGCCAGAAATATAGAAAATCTACGTATTAGACAAGGCATAACTCGAAATATTCAGAGAATATATCGACAAACAATTGAAGAAAGGATTTATTCGAAAATCTCACTTACTAGCAAAATACCCGATCCTATTTATACCAAAAAAGAATAGCAAACTACAATTCTATATAGATTATAAATAATTTAATAATATTATTATTAAGAATCGGTACCTTTTATCGTTATTAAAAGAATTATGCAATAAACTTTGCAGCGCAAATTAATTTACAATATTCGACTTATAAGAAGGATATGCATATATCCGTATTAAAGAAGAATACGAATAGAAAATAGCGTTCAGAATACGCTATAAGCATTACGAATACCTTATTATGCTATTTAAGCTTATTAATGCTTTAATATTTTTTCAGAAATATATATATTATATCTTATAAGAATACTTAAATTATTTCGTTATTATTTATTTCGATAATATCCTAATCTATTCAAAAGACCTTGAGATATATAAGCAGCATATTAGACAAATATTACAAATTCTTAAAGATAATAAACTCTTTATTAATAGAGAAAAGAGCTATTTCTATAAACAAAAAGTCGACTACTTAAGATATACTATCGAATTAAGCATTATTAAAATGCAGAAAGATAAGGTCGAAGCTATACGAAATTGATTATAACTTCAAAATATTATAAATATTAAAGCATTCTTAAAATACTTTAACTTCTACCGATAATTTATTAAAGGATATGCAGATATCGCTAGGCTATTAATAGAACTAATTAAAAAGGATAGTATATTCTAATGGACAAATAAATAGCAAAAAGCTTTTAATATATTCAAAGAACGGGTTATATAAGAATTAATATTGCAAGAAGCAAATCTTATAAGACTATTTGAAATCAATATAAATGCATTAGCATATGCTATTAATAGCGAACTTATTTAACGAGATAATTAAAAGAAACCATACTTTATCGCAAATTTTAGCAAAAAACTTAACGGACCAGAATTCAAATACGCAATATTAAATTAAGAACTTATAGCAATAATATATGCATTCCAAGAATAGGAATACTATTTAATTAGCGCAAAATACCCGATTTAAGTTTTTACAAACTATAAGAATCTCGCAATATTTATAATTACGAAAGTTCTTAATAGGAAATAAATCAGATAAGCAGAATACCTATTACAATTCGATATTAAGATTATTTATACCCTAGAAAAAGAAAATATTAGAGCAAATGCTCTTAGCAAATAAGCAGATTATAAATTAGAAAAAGAAATTAAGGAATAAACCTTCTTTAATATTAATAAAAACGGCAATTTCGTATAACGATAAGAAATTAATACCTTATTCAGAATTAATAACTCAGAAAAGCAACCCGAAAATATAATATTAGAAGAACAAAATAAATATATTAAATAAGTATATAAAGCACTAGCTTATAAATATTAAAGAATCGCAGCAACTACTGATAGGATCTAACGATATTGGAATCTATTAAAACTTAAATCCAAAGTACGAAATATTATTAATAATTGCAATAGCTATAAGAAAAATAAAATAGAACGATACAAATCTTACGGATTATTATAACCTTTACCGGTATTAAATACGGTTTGGGCATTTATTAGCTTAAACTTTATTACTAAACTACTAATCTTATAAGAACCTTTAATTAAAATCGCATTCGATAGCATTTTAATAATAGTTTATAAATTAAGCAAATATAACTATTTCTTATTATATAAAGAGGCTAGTATTGCAGAAGAACTATTATATATATTCTTAAGAAATATTATAAGCAATTACGGAATGTTATAAGAAATTATTTCAGACAGAAATAGGAAATTTATATTAAGATTGTAAACTTTATTTATAAAATAATTCGAAACGAGATATAAACTATTTATAGCATTCCATTCCGAAATAAATGGATAAATAAAAAGGATTAACTAAATTATAGAATAATACTTCAAATATTATATTAATTACGATTAGAATAATTGGGTTAAATTTTTACTATTTGTACAATTTGCATATAATAGCGCGACGATATTAATTACGAAAACCTTATTATTCAAAGCATTATACGGACAAAAACCGATAGCATATTATAAAGCATTTCCAAAAGCAACCGCAAAGGCAGCAGAATAACGAATCAAGAAAATCAAAGATATTTAGTTAAAATTCCAGAAGATATTCCAAGAACTTACAGAAAATATAATAAAATATGCTAACTAAAAAAGGATTGAAAGACCAATCTTATAGAAGGGAAATAAAGTCTACTTGAAACGCAAAAATATTAAAACCAAAAGACCTAGCGACAAATTGGACTATAAAAAATTAAAACCTTTCAAAATTTCAGAAAAACTCTCAGAAATTAGCTATAAACTCGACCTGCTATCAAGAATAAGAATATACCCAATCTTTTACAAATTATTTCTCGAACTAGCATTAGATAATATACCTTTAAACTATAATATCGAATTCAACCCAGACAAATAATAATAGGAAGTAAAAGCAATTCTCAATTCAAAATTATAAAGACGAAAACGATAATACCTTATCAAATGGAAAGATTACGGATACGAAAAAAATATATAGGAAAAACCAAATAATATTAATCCGGAACTTATTAAGGAATATCAGGAACAAGTATAATAACTAGCCATATTCCCGGAAACGATAAATTTTATTAACTATATACGCCTTATTCCTTAAGAAAAACAAGCTTATAAGAATACCAGAGAACTCAAGAACCTCAGATATTAATAGGAAAACAAGAAAACTATCTTTCGCTATACAGATAACCTTTAAGAACCACCCCCAGAAAGACTACTAGAATTGGCAACCCCGGAACCAGAAACCTCAAGTACAGAAAAGTTAATAGCATTTCAATCCACCTTTTCAAACTCCCGCAATAAGGAATCAGGGAACGCCTCAGGCAGAAGACCCAAAAGCTCAGAAACAGAAGCCTTAGCAGCTTCTATGCAATCCAATTCTTCTACTCGCGAGATACCCCGACGAATAGCGCGCTTTATTTTCTCCGACTATATTCGCTTCTATTTCCGAAGGCGAAGCAACTCCTCCTCGCGAGCTTCAATTTCGTCCTCGAGCTTGCGATATTAATGCGCAATATTTTCCAATTCCGCAAGAATAGGACTCAGGATATCGTAACAGGAATAACCTAATCGAATACATTTGGCATAACGAGAAGAGTCCCGAATAGAAACCTGACAAAAATTCAGGCCTTGGCCCTCGTAAAAAGAACAAGTCGGCATCTCGATAAAATTGGAAAGAATCTTGGAAATAAAAAGGTTATGCTTAACAGAGCTTTTCGCAACAGAATTAGCAGGACTGCGTTTTGAAACCTTATTCATAATGGATTAGGAAGGCGTAATCCGAAATAAGAATATCAGGCGGAACTACTTACGGAAAATCGTTAGGGATAACGATTGCAAGAAAGGAAATAATGTTATAAACTAACGAATAGTTCAGATTATAAAAACAGGCAGGATTAGTAGATCCAGGACTAACGTAGCACGGATCTAATATCCGAAACAGGAAACCTACTTACGTAAGGATAATAGGCGTCCAAAGATTACGTAAGCAAGGGTTAGGGTCAAATCGGTTAAATTAGTAGCGATTTAACCTAGGCAAGACTGAATCGGTAGAATTAATAATAATTTAAGCGATTTAAAACTAAAGAGCTGGATATATAAGATTGGACATTTCCTACTATCAGATAGATTTTATAATTGCTTTTCAGTTGTCAATTTAAGTACTTTTCTAAGTATTACTCTTAGAAGTATCCAATACGGATAGTAAATACTTAGCGAACAACTTCAGAACTGTATTTCCGTATACAAGTGGATTGTATTGTATACTACCCTTGCTTAGCATAAACCTTTGGACGTATTAAGTACTTGTGCTATTTGGGTGTTTCATTACAATTACTTTCAGAACAGTATCCAATACGGATAGTAAATACTCAGCAAAGCTTTTCAGGACTGTATTTCCGTATATAAGTGGATTATATTGCATACTACCTTTGCCTAGCATAAACCTTTAACGTACTAGGTACTTATGCTATTCGGGTGCTTTATTATACAGGACGTATACTTTGTACCGGAAAAACTTAAAGCCATATAGATATGCATATTCAGTATAATAAAGCATGAAAGCATCTGGAATCGAATGAAATTTATAACTTGGGATTAAATAGAAAAGCTGTATTATGCTTTACTTAATAATTTCTTTTAAATTGCTTCAAAATCACTCTGAACTAGTTATTCGTTCCGGGGTTAATTGTAATGAAACACTCAAATAGCACAAGTACCTGGTACGTTTAAAGGTTTATACTAGGCAAGGGTAGTATGCAATACAATCCACTTATATACGGAAATATAATCCTGAAAGTATTCGCTAAATGTTTACTATCCGTATTAGATACTGCTCTGAAAGTAATATTTAGAGAAGTACTTAGATTAATAACTGAAAAGCAATTATGAAATTTATTTAATAGTAAGAAATATCCAATCTTATATATCCAGCTCTTTAATCCTAAATTACTATTAATTTAAAGTAATTATAAATGGATTTATAATCCATTATAACCCTTTTCTAACCCTAATTCTTGCTTATATAATCTTTGGATGCCTGTTACTTTTATATAAGTAGGTTTCTTATTTCGGATATTGGATCCGTGCTATATTAGTTTTAGATCTATTAATCCGGCCTGTTCTTATAATTTAAACCGTTTGTTAGTTTATAATATTATCTCCTTCTTTATAATCTTTATCCTTAAAGATTTTCCGTAAGTAGTCCTGCTTGATATTCTTATTTCGGATCGTATTTTCCTAATTTGTTATAAATAGGGTTTCGAAAAGGCGTTTATCGAAAAATCCCTCTTATTTATCTAAGAAGCGTCTTGCCATTCTAGAACGTTTCTCCTTTCTTGAATATTATAATTACGAAATCATACCGTATTCTTTTTGTTTGGAAAAGGGGGTCGTCTGCCGAATAGTTAATAGTATTCAGCGATATGCTTAATATACAAAAGCTAGTCGATCGTACGATGCTTCCCGGGTCTCTATTTCTTCCCGTAAGTTATTTCCTTTATCGTACGGTCTTCTCTTTATTAACCTTTCGCAATTTCTCGAATTACCGATAAGTTAATTCGATTGGATGGCCGTAAAGCCGAAGAAGAAGCCCGTCTATAGGCTTAGCAAGAGGAATTGGCCTCTCTGATTTCTTATCAATAAGCCTAGATTGCCGAATCTTTAGTACATTTGTCTCGCTTGAAGAAGCAGAAGCGCTTCCTCTACGAGAAAGGGGTCCGTTTGGTAAACCAGAGGCTTGCTGAGGAGGAGCGTAAGCAAGCGGCCGAGGCGGTTCGTAAGGTGGCAGCTGCTTTTGAGCCCTTTGATTGGAATTCCGTAAATATGGGTAATGCGGTTGTGGATTAGTCCGGTTTTGCGGATTTTTCTATATCTGGGGTTGCAAATTCTGGTAGTCCTTCTGGGAATGGTTCTTAGGAATTGTTTGCATAGTAGAAAATAGTTTTTCTGTTTTCCTATTGGTACTTATATTTCCTGAGTTCTTTAGTATTGTTATAGGCTTATTTTTCTTGAAGGGTAAGGCATATATAGTTGATAAAATCTATTATTTCTAAGAATATAGCTAATTATCGTACTTGTTCCCAATATTCCTTAATAAGTTCCGGGTCGATATTATTTGGTTTCTCTTATATATTTTCTTTATATCCGTAATCTTTCTATTTGATAAGGTATTGCTATTTTCGTTTTCGTAATCTTGAATCGAGAATTGCTTTTATTTCCTATTATTATTCGTTTAAGTCGAGCTCGATATTATAGTCCGGCAATATATTAGTTAGAACTGGTTCGAGGAGTAATTTGTAGAAGACTGAGTATATTCTCATTCCTGGTAGTAGGTCGAGTTTATAGCTGATTTCTGAGAATTTCTTTAAAATTTTGAAAGGTCCAAGTTTCTTATAGTTTAGCTTGTCGTTTAGTCTCTTAATTCTGATATTTTTGCATTTTAAGTAGATTTTATCTCTTTCCTATAGAATTAATCCCTTAATCCTTTTTTAGTTAGCGTATTTCGTTATATTTTCTGTAAGTTCTCGGAATGTTTTCTGGAATTTTGCTTGAATATTTTTGATTTTCTTAATTCGTTATTCTGCTGCTTTTGCAATAGCTCCTGGAAATGCTTCGTAATATGCTATCGGCTCGTATCCGTATAAAGCTTTAAATAGTAAAATCTTTATAATTGATATTATTGCGCTATTATAAGCGAATTGTGCGAATAGCAAGAATTTAACTTAATTATCTTATTTATAATTAATATAATATTTGAAGTATTATTTTGCGATCTGATTAATTCTTTCCGTTTATCTATCTGTTTCTGGATAAAATGCTATAGATAACTTGTATCTGATTTCAAGTTATTTTATAAGTAAAGTCCAAAACTATAATATGAACTTCCTATCTCTATTAGAGATAATTTCTTATAGCATTCCGTAATTGCTTACAATATTCTTTAAGAACGTATATAATAGTTTTTCTGCAGTACTGGCCTCTTTATATAGTAGGAAATAGCTATACTTGCTCAGTCTGCAAACTACTATTAAAATGCTATCAAATGCAGCCTTAATTAAGGGTTCTTATAAGATTGGCAGCTTCGTAATAAAGTCTAAGCTAATAGATGCCCAAACCGTATCTAATACCGGTAGAGGTTATAGCAATCCGTAAGGTTTGTATCGTTTTGTTTTATTCTTCTTATAGCTATTGCAGTTATTAACGATATTTCGTACCCTAGACTTGAGTCCTAGCAGATTCCAATATCGTTAAATCTTATCGGTAGTTGCTGCAATTCTTTAATATCTATAAGCCGGGGCCTTATATATCTATTTGATATATTTATCTTATTCTTCTGGTATTATATCTTTAGGTTATTTCTCTTAATTATTAATTTTAAATAAGGTATTGATTTCTTATCGCTATATAAGGTTTCCGTCTTTGTCGGTATCGAAAAGGGTCTATTCGTTAATTTCTTTTTCTGGTTTATAATCTGGCTGTCTGTTAAGAGCATCTGCTCTAATATTTTCTTTCTTTAGGGTATATATAATTTTGATATCAAACTATAATAAGTATTCTGCCTATCTGACTTATCGTTTGTTAAGAACTTTTATAATTATAAAGGTAGCCAAATTCTTATAGTTAATAAAAACTTGAATCGGGTATTTCGTACCGATTAAGTAATATTCCTATTCTTGGAATGCATATATTATTGCTATAAGCTCCTAGTCTAGTATCCCGTAGTTCTATTCGGTTTTGCTAAGCTTTTTGCTAAAATTTGCAATAAGGTAAGGTTTTTTTTAATCGTTTTGTTAAATAAGTTTACTGCTAATAGCATATCTTAATATATCCGTAATAATCTTAAAAGGTTTTAATAGGTTTGCTTCTTGCAATATCGGTTCTTATATAATTCTTTCTTTAAATATAATAAAGGCTTTCTGTTATTTATTTGCTTATTCGAATATGCTATTCTTTTTAATTAGTTCCGTTAATAGTCTCGCGATTTCTGTATATGCTTTAATAAACTATCAGTAGAAATTAATATATTTTAAGAATAACTTAATGCTAATAATATCCTATAATTATAGTTAATTTCGTACGGCTTTAATTTTATCTTTTTGCATTCTAATAGTATTAAGTTTAATAATATACCCAAAGTAGTTAATTTTCTGTTTATAGAAATAGCTCTTTTTTTCATTAATAAAGAGTTTATTATTCTTAAAGATTTATAATATCGTTTGAATATATTATTTATGCGTTTCTAAGTCCTTTAAATAAATTAAAATATTATCAAAGTATACGATAACGAAATAATTCAAGTATTCTCTTAAGATATAATTTATATATTCCTGGAATAATGCTAAAGCATTTGTAAGTTCAAAAGGCATAATAAGATGTTCGAAATATTTATAGCGTATTCTGAATGCTATTTTCTATTTATATCCTTCTTTAATACGAATATATGCATATCTTTCTTATAAGTCGAATGCTATAAACCATTTTGCGCTGCAAAATCTATTATATAGTTCTTTTAATAATAGTAATAAATACCGGTTCTTAATTATAATATTATTAAATTATTTATAATCTATATAGAATTATAGTTTGCTATTCTTTTTTAGTACGAATAGGATAAGGTATTTTGCTAGTAAGTGGGATTTTCGTATAAATCCTTTTTTAAGTTATTTATCGAAATATTCCCTGAGTATTTCGAATCGTATTTTATTTAATTCGTAAATTCTTCCGAATATTGGGTAAATTCCTGGCTTAAGCGGGATTTTGTAATCGTATGGCCCGTATGCCGGGAGTTTTGCGTCTCTTTTTGGCATAAAGATTTCTTTGAACTTGTAGTATTCTTTTGGTATGCTTTTGAATTCCGGTTATAGTCTTTCTTTCGTATCTGTTATCTATAGGAATAGAAGGTACCGTTTTGCCATTCTCTTTTCGCTATCAAGGTCTTTGTAATTCTATAGTTTATATATCGGAGCTTCTGGGTTTTGTCTATAGTTCGGGGAGAAATATCGATTCTCTTCCTGTAATGTTTGTTTCTGAATTCGGGTTTCGTATCGAGCTATGCAATCGTATTAGCGTCTGTTTACTTATTGCTATAATTTACTATTATTCTATTTCTTAAAGTTTAACTATTATACGATTCTTCTCTATAAGCTATTAGCCTTTGCTAATTTGGAAGTAATATAAGCGTCCGTTTGAAAGCCTGTTATTAAGCTTTGCTTAATAACTGGATCTCGCTTTGCGCTTTTAATTGAAATTATTTCTTGGGATATAGTATTATCCTAATAGATCTGGCCAATAATCCAATTAATTCGAAAATTATGCTCTTTAAGCTAAAATAATCCTATAATTATATCGTATTTTGCTATATCCGTAATATCGAAAGTCAGGTTTAACGCTCGTTTTTAAATCGAAATAAGTAGATAATTAATCTCTATATCGATTATTCTTTAATTATAATTAACTAATTTTCCTTTTATAATATAAAATATATACGGATTTTTTTTCTATTTCTATATAATATATGCTTAATTAATAATTCTTGGTAAAATGAAATTCTTTTAAGCGCTACTATCCAATAACGCGCTATATATTTGCCCGTTAAGTTATATTAATATCTTGATATATTTCCAGCTTATTATTATTATTAAGCTTAAGGACTTTATAGGTCCGAATGTCTGCTATCCTATTACAGGCGTTCTTCGTCTTTTAGGGCTTCCGGAATCTGTTCAGGGCTTCGAGCTGCTTCTTAAGCTAGCTCCTTGGCTTGTCTTATGCTATATATACGCCTTTGCTTGCTGCGGACTTCGAAATCCTTCTGCTAATGCCAAGCGCGTAGCTTCTTGCTAATATGTATTTCGCATTCTTCTGTAAGGCATTCTTGCTATTAGATCTTCTTGTCCAGGCAGTTTCGAGAAAAGTTATCAGGTAGGCCGATAAGTCCAAAATGTTCGTATCGTTAAGCCTAACTCTGTAACGAAGGTTTTGTTCTTTATAAGCCTTAACGATTATATATTGGTTTCGTTACGGGAACCAATTATTCGCTATTTTAGCTGCGAAATATTCTTTGCAATTATTATATATGCAGGAAATCCATATAAGCTAATAATGCTGGAATGATTGTATATTAATTCTTTTATCCTTATGCTTTCTGTAAATATCGTTTTAGAATTGTATTTCCCTGAAGATTTTGCTGAGCGCAAGTCCGAAGATTTCGTATTCTGTAGTACTTGGAGGTACGAATGCTGCTTATATCGGTATATCTTGGGCGTTTTCTTTATCTTCTGTATCGAGAGTAATAGTTTCCAATAGTTTATAAGTCTGTCGGTCCTGGAGGTCTTCTTCCAATATTGCCGATTCTGGTTCTTCTTTTGAAAGTTCTTATGCCAAACGGTTTACTCAATATAACTAAAGGTATATTCCTTTATCTTTTTCGTATGCCCTTTAATTAATAATCTTTGCCAAATTTAAATTATTATTATATAGGTAGTTATATCTGCTGGCAATTTTCCCTAGTAAGTTAATAGAGCAGTCGAATATAGTATCGGTCTTAATACTTCTTACTGCTAGCTATTTTTTCCCTTTTGGTATGCATAGGAACTAGCTTGCTGCATCTTTATCCGTAAGGTATACTGAGCAGTAATTATTATAATAAGCAGTCCAATTAAGACTATTATATTCTTTAACGGAATCCGGCATTTGCTTTAGGGTACTTTTCGGGAGAGGCTAGTTATCTTTTCGCTAAATTGCGTTAAGGTATTTCTCTTCTGGTACGGGTTTCCAACCATTTTTCTTAAGTTGCTAGCATTCCCTCGCTATATGTCCTGTCTTTCTATAATTATAGCAATTAAAACGGGGTTTTCCTTTGCCGGGGCTTTTTTATGCTGCATTTAGTTCTATAGGTTTAGCATATATCGTGCTGCTTTAAGCTATACTTCTATATTATCTTTAATGCTAGCTATTATATCGTAATCGTCCTGTATTAGTTTGGAATTTAAAGCGAAAATATATTTATATCCTTTATTTTTCTATTCGTCTCTTATATTAGCGGTTATTAATTTTAATCGCAATTTCGGCATATTCCGAAAATTCTTTAAGCCTATTAATCTTATAAAGTTCGTCCTTAATCTTGTTTTTAAGTCCTGTATAGTACTGGATTATTATCTAAGCTAAGTTTTATAGTAATTTGGATGCAATACGGTTAAATTCGGCTGTATAAGCTAATGCTAACTTAGTTTGCTGCAATCTTATAAGTTCTCGTTTTGCAGATCTGATTTCATTTGAATTGCCGAAAATTCTTTTAATTATATACTCGAATCCTTTAAAGTAAGAGAATATTCTAATAGTCTTTATCTTATATACTGCTAAGTTGCTTTAATTATCCAAATAATTCCGAAAAAAGGGTTTATACTAAGCTAAAGCTTTATACTAAAGCTTAGCACTTGCGAAAATAACCTTCTTTTCTTCCGTATCGAACTGGGAACTATAATGGGCAAAGTAAGCTTTATATTGAATAATAAATCCCTGAAAGGTTTTCTGATTTCTATTATAAGTATTGGGTTTGTCGAGCTTGTAAGGCTTGTCGGCGATAGTAACTTGAAGAGTTTCTTCTTAATTCTCGAATTCTTAGATACGTTATTGCAAGGCCGCAATCTGAGCTTGCAAGGTCTAAAGTATAATCTGCTAAGAAGAAAATAGTATTGGAATAGGAAAAGCTATCGTATTTCCGTATTGCTAAAAGTAAATAATACTAAACTAATCCTTAAACAAGAATTATCAAAATATAATAAAATACCCAAATAATACAAATACTTAATATATTCAAAGGTTTATGCTAGGCAAGGGTAATATGCAATATAATCTATTTATATACGGAAATATAATCCTGAAAGTATTCGCTAAGTATTCACTATCCGTATTGGATACTGCTCTGAAGGTAATACTTAGAGAAGTACTTAGATTGATAACTGAAGAGCAACTATGAAATCTATCTGACAGTAGGAAATATCCAATCTTATATATCCAGCTTTTCAGTCCTGGATTACTATTAATCTAAAGTGATCATAAATGGATTTATAATCCATTATGACCCTTTTCTGACCCTAACCCTTGCTTACGTAATCCTTAGATGCCTGTCACTCTTACATAAGTAGGTTTCTTGCCTCGGATGTTGGATCCGTGCCACGTTGGTCCTAGATCCACTGATCCGGCCTGTTCCTGTGACCTGAACCGTTCGTTGGTTCATAACATTAATGCACACATGCAAATATCCAGCGGACATTTTAATATCGTACTTAGAATTGACATATTGATTTGAAACAAGTTTCCCAATACTCTTTACCGTTATCTCCCAAAACCTTTAATTCTGAACTTAAACGTAAATTGGCTTTTTATTTAAAAACGACAGGGTAAATTGCATTGCGTATATATCAACAATAATAATATTTCGACATTATCAATAATATTATTATAGCATGCAGTTCAAGCTTGTAATTGCTAATTGAACATTTGAAAAAGACCATTTTAATTGGATATAATGTAAAAGTCGGCCGAGCCAGCTTGAAGGATAATGTTTCCCTTTCCTGCAATTTTAGAAACATCTTTGATCGGCCCGTCTTTTTCGGATAATACATCGTCTGTCGTACTATCACAACCCAGCCGGAATTTTCATGCCTTCGTTTGATACCGCTAGCTTGTATTGATGCTCTGATTGGAATACCGACCTTTTTACTATAAATAACTGTTCATGAACAGTTATAGCCTCGCCCGGTTGCAATGTTAAATAGTATTTCTCATCATTATGTCCTTTGATACTTTGGTACCCTGGGCGTCTGGGGCCAGGGATGATGTCCAAGTTGACAGTGCTGATAGGATCGGTAGTGAGGTCTTGGCAGGAGAAATTATATCGCTGAAGTGCGAGCCCCGGGTTGAAAAGTGTTGGAAAAGTCAGAATTGTAATAGGCGATGGATAGGACGCATCCAGTATGGCCGTAATGGAGAGTTGAGGTACTGTATCAGCGTTGCTTTGATTATATGCTAGAGGTGATATAGAGAGGCTGACTTGAATCGATGGTGCCGGTAGAGTAGAGGAAAATGAAGCCATGCTATTTGGTTTAATAAGGACGGACACTTCGCCTTTAAATTGCTAATATCTTTAAGGAGAATAAAGTAAAATAGAAGCTGGGAATGCAGAATGGCTGCCGAAGAAGAAGATTTAAGGAGCGAACAGTTTCAGGTTTTTGAAAATGGCGTGCTAATAAGTACTTAAATTATATTATCCGATAGGAGCTAAGCGCGCGGATTTGTTAGGGCCAACTGCAGATTTGTTCGGGCCAACTGCAGATTTATTCGGGCCAACTGCAAATTTATTCAAGATAATTGCAAATGTATTTAAATATTATAAATTAATAAACGATTAAAGTTATAAAAATAAATAAATTTAATAAAAAAAATGAATGTAATAATTATAAAAACGTTAAATACTATTATAGAATTATATTAATTTAATAATAATATATTAAACTTCTAAATTTAAATATAATTACATTTATTATAAATTAACTTATATATAAAAATACTTTTTAATTTATATATTTAATATAAAACTTAATATATTCAATTATATAGAACCTATATTTGATTTTCTAATACAAATTTATCAGATTAGCTATATGAAATAACAGGCTTAACCGGTTAACTTATAAAATAAGGTTTTTGGAAAAATGAAATCTCGTCTTTGCTAAGCTTAAAGTCCAGTACGCTAACATTTTCTTCAAAGCATTCCATTTTCGAGATACCGATAATAAGAACTGCAATGGTATTTATAACATTGCACCCTTCCTTCCACTATTCCACTGCTGTATTTCCGTATACGGTAGATTGTACTTGACACTGCCCTTGTCCAGCATAAACCTATTGTATACTAGGTATTTGTGCTGCGGTGCTCATTACATCTAGCTGCCAGGCTGGGGCGAGCCGGGCGGTATACCGCACGGCCGCCGCCGGCGCCTGCTAGCAACCGCCTGTCGATTTTCGCTAAGTCCAACTGCAACCCCCAACCTGAAGCCTGTTAAGATTTTGCCGCAGTGCCCATATGGAGCTATGCGGTGGCAGTTCGAGCCAGTGCAGTATCCCTGGCAGCCTGGATTGTGTATGCCGACTCGGGGCTTCCTCTCGATCTCCCTAGCCCAGTCGCTTGTGCTGAAAAGCTTGAAAGGGAGGACCCTCTGTGAAAAGGCAACTAGATATGTGCCTCTGCCCGTGGCTGGGTCTGGGCTGTACTTCGAGCGCTAGAATCGGACCGGCTTGACGCCTGTTTGCGTTTCAGCTTCCGTCTCCAGCATATTATTAGCATTTTTCAGCTTTTCGCCTAGAATTCCTTTAAAGGTGTATGGAATATTGGGCACTACATAGGTATGCCAGACTGTGGGGACCGTAACCTCTTTCGCCCCGCAGATGCGTGTAATTTCCAGCTTCGTCTCGAGGAGCCTGTTGCGGATTATTTTGTTTGAAAGATGCAGTGCATACCTTGTGGTTGTGTATGTAATGTCTGGTAAGTCTTTTAGACCTAGGCCTAAAGCTGAGCCGGAAGGGATCGAGCCGTGGGAGGGTCCTGGACGTCTAGTCTAAGCTGTTCGCCTTTGGCCACCAGGACGCGTATATCATCGCGTTTAGGTGTCCTCAACGCGCTTGCAGCCGAGGATGGGCGCTGCGAGTCCCGAGGCTGGCCGACCTCGCGACATCAGCCCAGGAGGGCGAGCCCTAGGACACCCTCTTGCCGTGAGAGGACGAGAGCATCTGCTATGCCTGCTAGCGGGAGCGTTCCAGGGGAGGTCGGCTAGGTGCTGTGTACGCGTACAGGCGCCACAACCTGGCCGTTCGTGGTGGCAAAGACCAGGGTGCTCACGTGCCTGAGGATGGAGCCCACATGGCCTTCGCCTCCTGTTTGTATTCCCCTTTGGCATCCCATTTCCAGGAGTCTACGAAGTTGTCCAGATCGTTTCCCAAGGCCGTCACGACCTCTTTCTTTATCATAGTCGTGCGCATCATCTCGTCTAGCCCTTGGGTGAGGAGGATGGCGGCGGTCTCTTTCATCTTCGCAGCGCCCTTCCCTCAAGAACGACTTGGTAGCGACGATGTGTCCGCAACGGCCCTATGGCGCTTGGCGTGCTGCGCATTTCGGGGGGTGAAGGGGTCTAGAGCGCGTGTACGCCCCCTATCGCCCATGTCTTGAGACCTCGGAGACCCTATAGGTATGGCTGGAGGTTCGCCAGCCATCCTCCCAGTGGCGGGGCTGGCAGGTTTTGGTTGAGGTTTTCTGTGCAGGTTGAATAGTGTTAGGGATTAGTATGCAGAATGGGCGTCTGCACTAACAAATGGAAATGCCAAGAAAATTGTGTTGGAAAGGTGTTGTATAGTTTTCAGTAATCCATCTAAATATCATTTCTCACAAATAGTATTTAGCATTGGATAGTGATTATATGTATTCCGCTGGGAATTAGGAAACTTAAGCATTTCTGGGAAAGGTAGATAAGTCTTATTTCATTTTTGCTAATACGCAAATCTTATTGTTACGTATTCGCTGAATAAACTCAAAACGGCGTTCGAATAATTGTATTTACTCTTTTGCAATTATCTTCACAAACAGGCTAAGTAGCGTTCACTACAATGGCTGGCTATTTACCAGGGCTGAATACCGTCTGATCGGATAATCTTGCCAACATCTTGATCTCGCCTTCCTTGAATAACATCTTTAATAAACTGCCCGCCGACGGAAGGGTGCAATCCTCCCAACTATTTCAAAGTTAAGATTCTTATCAAGACTAGGGTCGCGATCTACGTGAAAAGTGGTATGGTGCTCTTACCTGTTTCAGTTTCTCAGCACCAATGCCACCAAAGCCGGTTGCAAGGAAGCCTGGTGAGATACACCATAGTTTGAATCCATCCGCACGAAGTGTGCGTTCCCATTCTCTCATCAGCATATTGAGACCAGTCTTCACACACCGGTATGCCGTAATGGGTGGGCGTTCGAACACTTTAGGCCATCCTGGCGCAGGAGAAGAATTGTTCCGGTCAAACATGGGCGTGCCGGACTTTTCCGTCTCGATTAAAGAGGCGGTACCGCTGGTGACGAACAGAACACGCCTCTCCGATGATTTGAAAAGTAGTGGCATAACAGCGCATGTGAGAAACTGAGTCCCAGTAACATTGACATCCCAGGAAGCATTGTATCCGTCCCGAATGCTCATCTTACCCGTGTTAATATCGGTATCAAATGAAGCACCGGCATTGTTAACCAGCACATCCAGCCTTCCATACTTGGCATTTAGTGTTTCGACCAGGCTATCGACAGATTTATCCTCAGTCAGATCCAATTGCACGACACTGAGGCTGGATACAGATTCAGGACAGTCTCGCTTGATCGTCTCGACAGCGGTGTCGCCGTTGTGAACATTCCGGGAACCAATAATGATTTCGTAGGGTTCTGGTGACTGATATAGCGCCTTGGCAGCCTCAAAACCTAAACCGGAATTTGCTGAACAGATGGTCAGTACATTTAAGCCAAGCTTTCAACCCGATAAGGTTTGCGGAGTGACAAACGTACCTCCCGTTATCAAAACGATAATTTTTTGGTTTGCCATTGTTCAAAATGCGGTGCGGTCTTGAGAGTGGGCTTACAGGCTGTAATATCAACAGCTAGGGTCAATTGTAATTGTAAAAGAATGAGTATCCCGAGAAAAAACTATTAGCTTTCGATTGCGTTTCAAACTATATATAATTTTCCATTAGAGAACCCCGCCCATTAGCACCGGCGAAGTAGAATGCCGATTATAGAGGCTAAAATATACCCTTGTTCAACCCGGGCAACCAGATATCCGTAAGTAAATGTCCATTGAATCGGGTACTTTTTTATTCGCTAGCAAATTGCGTAAAATGCCGCGCCGGTTTTACGGCTTTACGGGGAGATTACAAAACGAGTCATTTGTTGACCTGACCGCTTTTTTCCCAACCACATGTCGCATTTTTTTTTTCTGATTACGTAGTCAAAGCCGTATCAGCTAATCCGATAAAACGAGTGTGCAATCTTGACACTTTGTTTTTAGGCCATTAACATTTAGTAATTAATCAAAACTCGCTTTTTGTTTTTACTCTTTTTTAATAGCTAGAAATGTACTGGCCGTCACTTTGTTTCCAAACATCTGACAAAGATGCTGGATCCCAATATTGGCATCTGTTAATTGATTTCCTCCGAATTTAGAACACGCCGGGAAACAGCAACAAATATAGGATAAAAGCATTGTTACAAAGTTGAGTTACGATATTCTATATGACTAGCCGTTTTGCCGTGAGCTCTATATACAACTAAGCTGGAGGCGATTGAATCCTCTTTGTATGGATATCCCAAACTGGGTTGAAACTATCACGCGTGGTTCAAGGGGCAGGGCACGGTAGGTTCCGTATAGCAGGAGCCGTAAGCGTATGTGACAGGGATATGGGGTGCTGCGTTCGTGACGTTCCCAGCTTTGCTTGCCTCAACCCTGCACTTTTCCGTCCAACATTTGTTTGGCATGCTCCCATGCATTGTGGGAGCTGGCATATTTAAACCATCCTAGAAATTCTTCGGCTGGTAACGGTTAGCTGGGAGATGACTTTGGTGGGCGATCTTGTACTTACGAGACGGGGGTGGATAGTCCGTATCATCTGCGTCTTTGCCGTTTCTACGCGCGTAATCTTGAATCCGGTCGGCTCTTTCCTTGCGACAGACTTGTAGCAGCTGGAGCCGTTCAGGAATTCGTTCTGAAGGTGTGCCCCGCTGGAGCAAAACAGCGAGGGAGACAGCATCTTCGATAGCCATTGCCGCACCTTGGCCCATAACTAATGCCATTCGTTAATATGAAATAGGGTTCAGAAAATAAACCAAGCACGGGAGCTCACTGACAAGGCGTGAAAGGATGGCAGGCATCCCCAATGAGAACGAGGCGACCCTCCGTCCATTTATCAAGAGGATTCATATCCAAGAGCGGCCATACGTTGAGCTTTTCTTCAGGGGCCTGTTCCAGCATTGCGCGGGGTCCAGTTCCAAACTTTTCAAAAGATTTCAATAACGCCTCCTTTTTCCCTCGCTCGGATTTGGCGCCTGTATGATCTTGATCAGCCAATTTCTCTCTCCAAGTAAAACTAGGCATCAACTGACCAGGCACAAAGCCGTCCACTTCGTCAGATGGTACGAAAGCGACTACGTTAGAGAGCGTGTTATTAGCACAGGGATAATAGATAATGCGGCGATCATCACCAATCCACTCCGTCAAGGAGCTTCCAAGCTTAGCGTATTCCACGGTGCGGTCATCTTCGGCTAACGCATGACTGGGAGCCAGCCAGCGATAGCAGTGCTTGTTGTACGGGAAGACTTTTGCGTCAGGGGCAATATACTGGCGCGTGAAGGACTGCAGTAGAAGTGTTAATCGCTATATCTCAACAGAGGCTGTCCAGTTCGCTACTTACGTGAACGCCATCTGCGCCAATGATTACATCGCCGGAGAACTCTTGCCCGTCAGCAAGCTGAAGTTTTGCACTTTGGGCATCCAGAGAGACAATGTTACAGCTTAGAAACAGCTGAATAGGCGTACCGGGACCATCCTCTGCCAGCGCATAGCGTTTAAGGCCTGAGTGGAGGTGGATACGGTGTATAAAATAGAACCTCTATCTCGATTTAATTAGCGCTAGAGTTACAAGTCAAGTAGAAAGAACCAAACTTGCCTCATCTGGATCCCGAGAAGGAATATCCTCCTTGCCGTAGCATTCCCCCGCCGCATTATATGTCGTAAACTATTGCATAATTTTTAGCCAAGTTTGCTTAGCAGTAGGTTGCGAAATAACGAGTTACATACAACATTGCAGATGCCGGCTGCGTTCTGCTCCGGCTCGAAACCAATCTTTCGCAAGATGCACGCGCAGTTTGGGGCGAGACCAACTGCTGCACCTATTTCCGCTGCGAACTTGGACTTCTCAAACACCTAGAAGACAAATTGTGAGAGGTGGCACTCGCGGGGAACGATGTGGTCGGGGTAACAAACCAAAACCTCGTGTCCTTCGCGCCTCAGTGCCAGTGCAGCAGACAGGCCAGCAATGCCGGCTCCGACAATTAAGATCCGAAGATTTTGGGTATTGAGGCTGTCCATTGCGAGTGTGTATCTAGAATCTGATTGTTCTATTGTAGCATACGTAGCTGATTGTTCTGTTACGGAATATGTAGCGGCTTACTTCCTTGACGTATTTAAATATTTAAACGACCAAACGCTGAGTGAATGATTAACTAATACACCGCTTTGTGACACTACTTATCGAGAGGTGGAGTCCACCGCGAGTCGGGTATGCGCATGAAATTTACGGAAGTCGGACTCGGTTTTCTTATAAACCCCTTGGCCACATACCCCTGTACTAGTATCTATTATTCCGTCGACCTCCGTTGCCGAATACTTATTTCCGTAACTACGAGGTAGAGATCACCCTGACTAATTTTATTTTCCTATTATTAGCTATTGAAAATGTCAGGAGGTAAAAAGATGTTATCAGAACTCAGGGTTAGGTGTGGCTTACGGCGCGAGACCGGAGCTAGAAAGCTGTACAGGAGCGCGCGGATCGAGCCATTAGGGTTACAACTAAAAGCTTACAAAGACATGCAAGGGCATACGAGCAGCTTGTGCAAGGCATAAGAGCAGTTGATAAAATGCGAAGGACTGCTAAATCTTGGTTTTCTTTTCTCTTTTCTCTTCTTCCCCCCCCCCCTAAATCCTCAGCTTATCCTAATATTTATTTGGCCGCTGCCTATAAATCCCGCACTGCTGGCTTCCCCTGGCTATTTCTTTTCCAAGCCCTTGCAAGCGATAACAGTGCGGGCGTTCCGACTACGCTACACGCCCCACGTATAGGCGTGTCTTCGGCGCTTCCCTCCAGTCCGCGCTTTATTCAGGGGGTACGGGCAGAATCCTCTGACAGCTACAAAGCTAAGTGGAGTCTTCCTCCCAATTTTTCGCGAAAAGCGGACCATATATTTTTGTCGGAGAGTTGTCTGTAAGCCGGTCCCCCGCCCAGTAATTGCCAAGTAATACCCACCAAGCCTCGGTCAAAACCCGGACACTCAGCCTAGGCTTTCAAGTTATCCCGGCCGCTGTGTAAAGATAATTGGAAAATACGATCCTCGCTTAATTCGCCGCTTCCGTACTTTATAACTTCGTTGTTTTTCTTTACATTGCTTAATGTTCTTCGTCATTCCGTACTACTTTCAAGATGTCTGAAAATGAACAGAACGCCTGTAAAGCCTCAGTTACAACCAAGCCGACGTCTTTCTTTTTTTTTTACTTGTATAATCGAGCCGGTATTACGCAAGATGTAATTGATTGGCCTTACGATGGTCGTAGCACCGAGGAAGATCTGTTTATCGTCGACTTTCTACCAACCGACCCCTGCAGACCACTGCAGCTACCAGCCTGGAGAAAATGGTCCATTACGTTTCTTCAAGCCTTCTCGGTTTTAGCTGTGAGCTTTTCATCCAGTTCATTTTCCAGCGGCATATCCTATATTATGGACCAGCTCGATGTCAGTCGAACTGTTGCTCTCCTCGGTGTTTCGCTTTTCATTTTGGGTTTTGCACTAGGGTATAGCTTACACTTTCTTATAATCATACGTACTCGGCTTAGACGCTAATACATTGTCCGTATATTTAGGGCACTGATATTTGCACCTCTTTCCGAAATATTTGGCCGACAGTCGATTTTTTTTAGTTACCTTTAGGGCTCTGACGGTATTCAATGTCGGGGCGACTACGTCGAAAAATATTCAAACTTTACTTGTGTTGCGCTTGTTAGCTGGAACAATTGGGTCGGCGCCGATGACAAATGCCAGAGGTGTTATTGCTAACTTGTTTTCTGCGAATGAACGAGGCTCAGCCAACGCCTTATTTGCAACGGTATGGTAACTGCGTTTTCAATGTTTTCAATTTTGGTTTGCCTTTAAATCTAAAATTGTTACATTGTTATTCCTATCCTCATTGGTTATACTCGACTCTCGTTTGGATTGTTCTAACGCTAAAATCGATCAGGCACCGTTCCTTGGTCTAGCTATTGGCCCTATCGCAGGTGGTTTCCTCGGTGAGGCTGAAGAATGGCGCTGGATTGAAGGTTTAATGGCCATATTTACCGGAATTATCTGGATCTTGGGTTCCCTTTGGGTGCCTGAAACTTACGCCCCAGTCATTCTTCGCCACCGAGCCAAGGTACTCTCTGAGACTACCGGCAGGGTGCACGTTTCGAACTTCGACATTCAAGGCCGCAAGACTTTATCAGCAGAACTGAAGAAGGCCCTCTTACGACCATAGAAACTTTTGTTCCTAGAGCCCGTCGTTTTGCTTTGCTCCAGTTTTATGGCGGTAGTATTCGGAACTTTATACATGATGTTTGCTGCATTTCCAATCGTTTTTCAGCAAGCTCGTGGTTTGTCTAACGGCATCAGCGGTCTGGACTTTCTAGGTGTTGCTGTCGGGATGATGTTTGCCGTTGCATACAGTGGTTACGACAATATTCGGTATACCAAGGCAGCTCAGCTATACGCTGGCAATGCCCTTCCGGAAATTACCTCCTGCGCTAATCGGCTCAGTATTCCTTACTATCGGCTTGTTCTGGTTTGCATGGATAAACGGTCGCGAGATTCATTGGATTGTCCCGATTATTGCTTCGGGTTTTTTTGCTGCTAGGTTTGTGCTCGTCTTTCTCAGCTTAATGAATTATTTAGTGGATTCCTATAAGTATCTTGTTCCCGGTTGTCCCTTATACGTTTTACGAAGCTAACCGATATAGATGTTATTTATGCCGCTTCTGTATTGGCTGCGAGTTCGGTTATACGAAGCCTTTTTGCAGCGGCGTTTCCCTTGTTCATTACTAGTATACATAACCGTCTTGCATATATTGGGCGAGTTATATACCGGCGTTTCTTGCCCTTATCTTGCGTTACATTCCCATTTTTATTTTGTAAGTATGGGGAGTCGATTCGTTTGCAGCATAAGTATGCTGCTTAAGATGCAGAAATCCTAAATATAACAGTTCAAAACTGCATTAATTGCTTTAGAAGAATTGCAATTTGACAAATTAGCTTGTAAAGTATATGTATTTTGTATTTTTAATTATAATTAAAAAGCAGCAAAAGAAAAAATTACAGATACTTAATATATATAAAGTTTATATTAAGCAAAAGCAATATCAAATATAATTTATTATATACGGAAATATAGCAGTAGAATAATTGGAAGAAAAATGCAAGTATTTATTATTTATATTAAATATTTCGTTGAAATTAAAATTAGGATAGGGCGCTGCAGTTCGGATATGCAAATCATTTCCGCCTTCTCAAGACAATCCCGCTCCAGGCTGACTACTAATAGCTAGGAGAAGATGTACGCAAGGTGCTCCGCTAAGGTAATATGAATAAGATTTTTTTTTTTTTTGCCCCGGAAAAGTGCGAGTTACTTCACTTCTCTCGCAAATATAAACCGCAGAACCCTCCTATAAAGGTTAATGCGCGCCTAACAATCCAGCCAGTCCTATTGGCCCGGAATGGAAACTTCCGCGCCCAGCCTGCTTTTCGATAGCTAGGCATATATTTCGACCGGAGGCTTACCTACCGCTGGCATGTACAAGAGAGGTGCGCCAAGGCTGCCAGCATAGTTAATCACCTTCGGGGCCTCTCGAATACTATACGAGGCATTACTCCGGCTGCTCTATGGAAGGCAGTTATAACCTGTATACTCCCATCCCCGCTATACGGCGCGGAAGTGTAGTATAGCGGGCGTACTAGGGTTATGCCCAGCGGGAGGATCGTACGCACTAGGATAAGCGCTCGGATACAGGAGGTGCAGAGAGTGCTGAACCTCGCGAATTACGCCGAACCGCAACTTATGCAGGGACGCCGGCCTACTTTCAGCAGAGACGGCACTTGAGGAGGCTCGGTTCCGACTGGCATAAAGAGTGCTTACGGCGGATAAAGGTAATCCGATTGTCCCGCGCATGGCCCCGAAGTAGCGCTAGGGAAGGATAAAGAATGGCCTGCTAACCCCCGATACAAAGCTAGCAAGGGCAGCACCATTAATCACATATATCCCGGATCGGCTTGCCCTTTCCCGAGCTAGATATGTGCCAAGGAGATGTTACTGTCTTTATAGATGGATTCAAAAGAGCTGATAGGGTAGGCTATGGCTTTGCTATCTACAAAGGACGCTGCTGCGAGGCAATATAGAAAGGTTTAGGCTCTTTCCATACTACCGCAGCGGTGTACGATACAGAGGCAACCGGAGCTTAGCGCGTGCTAGAAGCTGCTATAAAAGTAGCCGATACAGAGATTTCCATTACAGTCTGCTTGGATAATGTATCAGTAGTAAAATGGCTGTGTATAGGGCCAGGGAATTCCTTTCAATTGGCCTTTCTTTCTTTTCAAGACAGGATGGATACAAGAAAAGCGTCTATTTCGGTCAAATAGTCCTTAGGGCGCCTGAGCATCGCTGGGAACGAGACGGCTGATAGCCTGGCCAAGGAAGGGCAAATAGGCCTAGCAGATAGCAGGGCTAGCCCGACAGTCTCAGACTTTGAAGGTTACTGCTGCGAAGTTCTAGAAGCCTTCAGATCCAAAGAGTGGGCTCGGACCGAGCAGGGCCTGTCAAAATAGTATAAATCCTGGCAGCTCGGACTAAGGATTTCCTGACAGGCCGAGCTTAGCCTAGACCGCTGTACCTTCCACTGGCTCTTAGCTATTAAGATAGGGCGCGGGGATTTCTAATATCACGAGACCTTTCAGCACGAGGCGCAGTGTTTACTTCAAGTATAGACAGGCTCGTACCTAAGATTACCTTGTATACTGTCGGCTTACCCGGCGATCCTTCTCGAGGTGGCCTTGGTCCAGCAACCGGCCCCGACTCTTCCTAGAGACTGCGGGGGAGAGACGGCGCTATCTTGAGGACCTGATGCAGAAGCCGGAGGCTTTCCGCCGCTCCATTGAAGTCACGAGGTTCTATGACCATTGCTGCCTTCTAGGGATAGCTACTGCGGGCAGCCCTTCTAGGGGCCCACGAACAGGGGCTAGCGGGGCCCTAGAGGGCGTGAGGGCCCTAGAGGGCGTGAGGGCCCAGGAGGGCGTGAGGGCCCAGCTTCGAAAAGCGAACTCGGACCTAGCCGGGACACAGGGCCTGGAAGGCGCAGAGGAGGAGGAGGACTTGAAGGTATGGCTGGGGAGTGAGCAGGGCGATGGTGACTATGGGAGCGACGAGGAAGGATGAAGGCGGCGATGGAGGCGGTGGAGGAAGGGGAAGGGGAAAAAGGAAAAAAAAGAGAATCTCACCCTAAGCGATATACCATCTCGCCTACTAGCGATACGGCATTCAGCCCAAGGTCAGGGACATTCGAGGCTATGCCTTATTTCCTTTCCTAGTTACTGCTCGCATACGGAAACGAATGAAGGACCGAATAAGCGGCAATGCTGTCGCTATCACTGGACTTTGAGCTGCTAGATGGGCAAAGGTCTGTATATATGGTAGAATTATATAGGGACTCTAGCTTAGCTTAGCGCACCTTATACCCCTCGGGAGGTCTGGAGAAGATAGCTACGCTTCCTTTCCCTCTGGCATCAAATAGGACAAACAAACAAATTAAAAACTATAAGGAAAACTATCTAAGAGAAGTGTAAGAAACTGTTTCTTATGTCTTCCAGTCTCTCTAATAGCTTATCTGGCATATTTAATAATCCAAATAATCTGGCTTGCTAGATCAAATAATCCAATAATCTATCCTAATATTGTAAGCGGTATATATTCTGCTATGCTTTATATAATTATATAATCAAACGCCTTATATAAAGGATTTTCTTTATTCCGTTAAAGAATTGAATTTTAATTTTATTAGTAATCTATTCTTGCTACTTGCATAAGGATTGGGTTATGATATTATTGGAAACCTTTAGAAAGCATACGAACGTCGAGTCCTATTGGCTTTGCTAAGAGATTAAGATTTATCCAAGCCGGCATGCTATATAATGACCAGGAAGATTTAAAAAGGTTAGGATCAGAAGGATTATTTATATGCAAAGGCCTTAATAGGAAATCTAGATAAAGCAGAAAATGGGCTTGGCAGTAATAATAGTCTTAATGAAAACGGCGAAGTCGAATTATTTATTTCCGAAAAGAACTGTATCGTAATAGCAGCAAGGCTTATATAAGACCAGAATGGAAATAATACATAAAATATTATGAATTTTTTTAATAGTAACCAGGATAAAAGTATAACCAAAAGTGAATATAACAACTTCTTTATTTAATATAAAAATAAAAACCGAAATATAAGTTAAAAAAGTTTATATATTCAATATGAAATCTAACAAATACTGTATTTTATATTCAATTACTTAAAACCTACACTTGATCTCCTAATACAAATTCGTCAGATTAGCTATGTAAAGCAACAGGCTCGACCGGTCAACTCACGGCTGATAAGGTTCTTCAAGAAATGAAATCTCGTCTTTGCTAAGCTCAACGTCCAGTGCGCCAACAGTTTCTTCAAAGCGTTCCATTTTCGAAATACCGATAATAGGAGCTGCAACGGTATCTTGGTGAAGTACCCAAGCTGACAAGCCGTGTTAGCGGGAAAAGTCTTGTAATATAGGCACAATGCCCTTACCAAGTGCAATTTGTGCCATTGAGAGGCCGCGCTTCTGGGCCAACTGCTCAACACGGCGGTTGATCTCTCGCTCCCAATCCACGTTAAGGATAGCTTCATCGTGATATGCATCCGAGGTCTACGCCACGTTATCGTATCAGTTACGTGTCATCTTAAAATATTAGAGGATTCATACTTACCGAACGCACCGTGTCATAAGCTTGGTTCAGAGATCTAGTTAAATCTATAATAGTGATGCGTTATTCGAAATAATTCAGTTCTTGAAAAAAGATAGAGACTTACGGCCCTTCGCCATGGGACTCCACGGCGTACTTCCAACCCCAAGATACCTAAGGAGCGGCATCATCTCTCGTTCCTCCTCACGATAAAGCAGATTGTAGAAGTTCTGGCAGTTGATGAACGGTGTCAAGTTGTTGGCAACAGCATAGTCTAGCTGGTCCATCAGAAAACTAGTGCAAGCCAGCCACATATGACAGAAACGAAACTCACTTTGCATCGCATGAAACTGCCACGCCCAACAGCTACTCATACCGATATACCGTACATAGCCAGCTTGCACAACATCGTGCAAGGCCCGCATAGTCTCCTCAATCTGGCAGCTTGTATGAGCTTTATATTCTCCTTGAAACTGTGATAAAGGCGGCTTACAGGTGTGTCGTAATCGAAACGGTGTAGCTTATTGCTCTATTAGCTATCATCATGATGTGCCATTCAGAGGAAGCTTACCTGGAGAATATCGATGTAATCGGTCTGCAGCCGTTTCAGAGCAAGTCGTACATTGTCGAAAATGTGCTAGAATCCACACTGTAAGCGACGAAGAGGGCAAAATGGCCCTGAGGGCAAAATGGCCCTTGGGGCTAACCTTTCGATTGTTGCCAGCAGTTAGAGTGAGGCCAGCTGGTCCCTGCGTTGAAGAGTCTCCAACAGGGAAGTAGGACTACAGAATCAGTCAATACACTCATTAGAGTGGAACAGGACGGCTCGGACTTTTGTCATTACTACTACGGCCTCCCTTGGGACCGTCTTGAGAAACTTGCCCAGGATCTCCTCACTCACGCCGTTGCAGTAAAAGTTCGATGTATCAAATGTATTAAATCCAAGTTCCCAGGCTCGCTACTGGGAAATCAGTACAGCCAACATCGAGGACAGGAACGGGGTATGATTAAGCACTGACCTGGAGATGTTTCAAGGCTTCCTCTTCCTCAATGCGCCAAGCCACATCGGATTTGGTCCCGTAAGTAGCCATGCCCATGATCAGGCGTGACACCTTTAACAGTGAATTATGTTAGCGCATAACTCACTCAGATCATTCCGCCAGCCTGATAAAACTGACCTTCAACCCGCTTTTCCCCAACCGCACATACTGCATCTTTGGGGCTGGCTTCGAGTGACCATATTCCACGGGTACAGTACGGCCCTTGAAGTCGGTCTTAAGCATGTTGATCGAGGTATTGTAGTTTGGATTGAATTGACGGGGTTCTGGATCAAAATCAGACTGCTGATTGGAAAGTATCCCAATCATTGCATCGCAGTTTCGAACTTATAAGCAGTTTGAAGACCTCCCTAGGTGTCCTAATTACACCCAAGCATCGCCAGTTTCGCTGACAAGGTTCCATGGTCTCCTCTCCCCTCACAAGATCTCCGCAGTGCTGTTGAGGTGAGGGGAAGCCGTCTGGGCTCGCGGTCCGCCGCCGCCTACCCGCCAATGCCGCTGAGCCGACCAGAGTACGTACTTTCAATACCCCAGATTACCTCGTAGCCTGTCAGGCTTGGTACCCCAGATTCTCCCCGGATCCGCCAAAGCCGCTGAGCCGCTCAGACTACCTCGTAGCTGGTACCCCGGATTTTCCCCGGATTTCTGTCCCATGTCAGAAACGGGTCTAGACACCCAGACGTCATTCCCATTCCCCAATCAACTTTCCAGCTTGTGCCCGGTGCTCAGATAGGCGAAAACTAGAGTTACTTTGGCCAACAACGCCAGTTCGTAATGCTTGTGTAGCGACTCACTGGGGTTGGTGGTTAATGGTGGTCCAGCAAGAGGCGCCACGACCTGGAAAAGTCCTTTCGGTGTGGGAATTGGTCTGAGAACAAGTACGTTGCCTGCTCTGCCTCGTGTTGAAGCACGTGCATTGTTGCCCATGAGAGCCTGCTGATTTCCCATGGCTTGTCCGAACCCTCCCCCCCCCATGCCGTTGCATGTATATATAATCGGAGAGGGACTCCTTGGTAGCATCTTTTCCCGCTCACTTCCAGGGCCATGCATCTGCTCAAACCACATCAAACACGAGGAAGCCAATACCTTCAACATACAGTCTTTCTTATCTGTTGCCTCATAGCCATGTCTCACCCTGACGGCGTAGTAATCGAAAACTTCAGAGAAGTGCCAAATAATACACACAAACATTGGTGGCGAGATGCATGTGAGTATTTCAACTATCTTGATACAAGCCATTCCAGGTATTGATCTGACTCTGGCCACCCAGGCCTTCGAATCAACATGTTCCACTGTATCGGTCTTTGTGGTACTCTCTTCTTTAACGGTTGTAAGTTGCGCCTTGACCCTGTGTCCCTTCGGTTTCTTCAAAATTGGAATAGCTTTGCTCATTATTCTTGACAGATGACGGGAGTCTATTCAATGGCTTGCAGAGTATCAACCAGTGGCAGGAGTATTTCGGACATCCAGATCCATCGACACTGGGCCTCATGAACTCTGCAGGTTTCCTCCCTGGCCTGATCGCCAGTTTCTGTGGTGATAGGATTGCTAAGTATTTCGGACGTCGCTGGAGTGTCTGGGTTGGCTCAATGATTACTGTTAGTCCCATACACCATGGATCTTAATGGAGCCGTTTACTCATACGCATTGAACAGGCTGTTGGGGCAATAGTCATGGGTATATCGACAAACGTCGGCGTATTCTGTGCTGGCAGAGCTATCACTGGGTTCGGTACCAGCGTTGCCCTTGCCGTTGCACCGACTCTGTTGCAGGAGATAGCCCACCCTCGATTTCGAGCGCAAGTGTCCGGATTCTGTATGTCAATCCCAATTATGCACTATGATGCATTTCTAATTTGGTATTAGACACTTGTATATACTATATTGCCGCTATTCTTTCAGCTGCCGTTTGTCTTGGTAGTCTTGACATCGTTGGGGAAAACTCTTGGAGAGTCCCATGCTTTATTCAATTAGTTGGACCTAGCATTACGCTGTTAATGACGGCCACGATCCCAGAGTCTCCTAGAGTAAGTAAACCCCCCACATCTAAAA
Organism: Chrysoporthe cubensis; assembly: GCA_001282315.2. Lineage (NCBI taxonomy): Eukaryota > Fungi > Ascomycota > Sordariomycetes > Diaporthales > Cryphonectriaceae > Chrysoporthe > Chrysoporthe cubensis. The sequence continues at coordinate 134,953 of LJCY02000019.1, read as the reverse complement.
TAAACTAACCTTCTGCAACATTGTGCTAAGGTGTGTTCTGGCTACAGTGGCTCGTTCTCCACGGCCAAGCTGAAAAAGCTCGACAAGTTCTAGTGAAGCACCATGCGAATGGAAAGGACGACGATAAACTTGCCAATTTCGAATATAGGGAAATCTGCGCTGCTCTCGAAGATGAAGCTGTGAAGCAGCAAACTAAATACTTGGACCTGATCAAAGGTCGAGGCAACATCCACAGGCTTACAATTGCAGTAATTATTGCTGTCGGCACCAACTGGGTTGGCAATGGTATTGTATCATACTACCTGAGCCCTATTCTTGTGTCTTTGGGGATTTCGTCGACAAGGACGCAATTACAGATTCTGATCGGTCTACACGTCTGGAATTGTAAGTAACAGTGCATCAGAATCATCTCTTAACAGAACATCGGACTGACCTCGGTGGTTAGTAATCATATCAACCTCGGCGGCGCTCCACGCCGACCGTTTCGGCCGTCGTCCCATGTGGCTGGTTTCTACCGGAGGCATGATGCTGATGTTTACCGTTGTTATGGGCCTATCTGCTGGCTACGACCAGATGCAAAACACCGCCATTGGTGCTGCGGCGATTCCTTTTCTCTTCCTTTTCTACGGTGCTTACGACATCGCTTGGACACCTCTTGCTTACTCGTAAGTTTATTTCGCTGCAACCTGAAGCATGGATTACTAACGTATTTTCTCTTTCACGGATACTCGGTTGAGATTTTCCCATTCTCTCTAAGAACTAAAGGCTCAGCCATTTTTATTGCTGTACAGACGTTAGCTGTGTCCGTCAACACCTGGGTCAACCCCGTCGCGCTCAATGCTCTCAAATGGAGATAGTAAGTCATCAAACTTTATCTTAAAATGAGCATCTCCAAATAACCCAAGTCTTTAGTTATGCCGTATACATCGCGATCCTCTTGGCTCTCTTGATCGTCATATACTTTCTGTTTCCGGAGACGAAGAACCTCACCATTGAAGAAATTTCTTTGGTCTTTGATAGAGAATCAGCTGTGAAGGGGGCCCAAGAGTCGCAGCCAGCAGATGTCGAACCTGTGGTTAGCATCCGGGAGGACTCCGCCGACAAAATTAGCGAGTGAAGCTAGGTTGGATGCATAATAACGCGGTATGAGCATATATCACAGGCTATCATCTCAAGGCATCAGTCAATGGGCAATAAGACAAGTATCTGATGTTGAGGATGCGGTCCTGGCATTTTTTTAAATAGTCGACCGATCAAGTCGCCAAAGAGTTTGGGTAGATGTTCAAAACCATATGCACTTTAGCTCAATTGAATCACAACGATATTACTTATACTCTATAGTGTACTTTATTACGGTAAATGGCTAGCTTAAGCGAGCCGCTGCACACTGAGATTGCTCGTTTATGGGCTCAACTCCATCGAAATTGCCTTGTGAGATCATGTCGCACACTGGAGCCACTAATGCTTGGGTTAGGCAATTTCCATGAGACACAATTAAGCTGTATTTCCCGGAGAAGATTTCGGAGTATGGAAAGGAGCATTTTTAATTTATCCTGCATCAATCCAACAGATCTAGTCAAATTATAAGCTCATTATCGCAGCAAGCTGCAAAAGCTCCCTTCATCACGTCCAGTGACTGTGTGCCGAAACCTGGGCTTAATGTGGGGAATTCTACCCTAACCCTGGCATTTTGCCTATATATTTCTGTAAACACGAGCAGAGTTCACTCTTTTTACTGCTCGTAAGATACACTGAATTTATTCCATACAAGCTGTTCCCTTTGTTACGTGCTCGAGGGTGGCCTGGGTTCTCCCACACTTAATTGTATGGCAAATTATTTATAAAGGTGGAAACACTGCATGTCACCACACCGAGAATTAGGGGGAAAACAAAAATTTACGCAGGACTGGATATAGATTGCGCGACACCGTATTTAATCTAATTTGAATTGGCATCTCGCCATCATTGTCCAATTTTATTGTAGTATCATTGAAGCTTGGCCCACTCAGCTTCAATAGCCGCTTTAGCTTTAGCATCCCCTCCATTGAATGCACCAATGACGTCCTTCATCTTCCTGACCACAGCCTCGTCCTTTTCCATATACTCTGACAAAAGCTTTCCATTATCGGCTAGATAATCGACATGGATATCTGCCAGCTTACCATCCCACTTCTGGCCGGCAAGAGGGTCGATCTTTGCGTGTCCCTTCAACCTCTCAGGAGTCTTGAAATCAGCATAGTATGGAACCTGCTTCTTTGGAGGAGGGTTCTTCAAAAATGGGTATTTTTTGAGAGAGGCGGCGTCCAACGGGGTTTCCTGAAGCTCTTTCAGATGATGGGCAAGAATGGTGATGTGTTGGCAACCAAGCTCAGCGGTGGCTAAAATCTCGCCAACGTTCGCATTACTGGTTGCAGTCAGTAACCATATCCCTCGAGGTTTCTGTCAATGTTTACCTTGCAATGACGATGAGAGGTTGGTCCTTCTTAGTTTCCTCATACAATTGCGTGTACGCCTCAAGGATATGAGTTAAACGCGGCGCCATGGGATGCTGATTGGCGTAAAGACAGTCAATGTCATGATCTGTTATGGTCCAAATAAGGAGTTTGGTAGCCTACCTCGAGTGCCGGATCAGAGCCCTTGTACATAAGCGAGTCGTCCTCATAGGCAGCTACCTCGTTGAAGTACGGGCTGATGTACAAGCAACCAGCTTGAGAAGCAGCAACTGCCTGAGGGAGACTGAACAGTGATGTGCCGAGAATTCTGATACCTTCTTTGTTCAGCTGTGCAGCGGCAGCCATGGCGGGACCGGTCGTGGAAATCTTGATTGCGTATCGGTCTCTGCTAATACCTACGTCCTGGAAGGCTCTATCGAAAGCATAGGAAGCCTCCAAGACCTTCTCTTTACTGTAAATGTGTGCAGGCGAGACCTGCACCAGGACACGGTTCGTAATGTTGTTGATGTTGTTGGCGCAGAATTGGACCATCTAATTCCCACCCAGTCAGCCTTACCTAATAAGACGTTGGGAAGGCTTCAGCGACTCACAACCCGCATAAACACTTCCTCCCACCCCTGGTTGCCAAATTCCTTTGTCTTGGCCACAAGAAGATCATGATACTCCGGTAGAAGCATCGTGTCGGCACAAATGACCTGGTTAGACGTCTCTACGTCAAGGTCAGCTAAGTCCTTTTAGGGCAGAGTGAGGAAATTTGTACGGTTATGCGGCTTGAAGGGCATGGCTGTAGAAACGCGGGGATCGACCGCATCGACGTCTACATTGCAGATGTCCTCGAGTGCCTCGAGCAGTGACTTCGTTTGGGACCCCATCATATTCGTATTGTTCTGAGATCCCTGAGGTTGTCGGTAGCGCGTCAACCGTAGGTGTTAACAGAAACGGCGGTGCTTTGTCCAGGTTAGAGCGAGAGGAATAAAGAGGAGCAGTCCTATATAATAGACCAGGTGTAATGTATCATGTCTGCATGTACTTAGGTAATGTCAAGTTCCGCGAGACCATGCTCTACCTATAACATCTACATGGGACTGTCACTGCAAGCTTGAGGAAGCCGACGGAGAGCCGATCCGCTGGTGCTCTTACCGAGAACCACTTCTCCGCACAAACTAGAACGCATAACTAGCCATTGCGGGGTCTCGCGGGGTCACTGGTTTCTAGTGCCTACTGACGTTCCGCCTACCCGCCTTGCCGCAAGTGGATACTGTGGCGTTTCTATTGGGCCGATCGAGCGGCTCTGGAGTAGGATGCGGGTTTGTGTTGAACGAGGTTAACTTGGAAGTCCTTGGATACACGGTATTGAGACACATGGCGTAGGAAGCCCCCCGGCCTATATACCTGTACGTATCGAAGTGTCCGGGCTTACCGAAGTGCTTAAGAGGTGCTCAACCCAAGACAGCAAATACACACCATCAAAGTTGCATCAGGTCAATTTGTGACTGCTAAATAGAAACACAATGGCTTCAGTCAATTCGAAGAAGGCGACGCTGAATGACAAGAATGAGATTCCTGTCATCGGCCTCGGAACGTATTTGTCAGCTCCGAATGAAGTTACAAACGCGGTTATTGCCGGGTAGGTAGACAACTGATGTACTTTTCCAGATTGGAAGCCACTGACGATCCCGGGATGCAGCTGGAAAAGCGGCATGCGTCATTTCGATTGTGCTCAATTTTATCAAGTACGTCCAGCTCAAGAAACCTACTAAACTCGCAATCTGGTAATGGAACTGTGTCTGACTGACTCGCAAGAATGAGCAAGAAGTCGGGGAGGCTTTGAAGGCCTTGTCGAAGGAACCGGAATTTAAGCGAGAAGACATATGGCTTACCAGCAAGGTCTGGAACTCGTAAGTCAACACAGAACTAAACTCGATCATCTCTGCAGTTCTGATTGAGCAACAGGCACCATCGACCTGAGAATGTGAAGAAGGCTCTGGACCAAACCCTAAAAGATCTACAGACCAGTTATATCGACCTATATCTGGTAAGGTTGCTGCCCAGCGACAGGATGCGAGATCATACGAAGCTCTAACATGTTTCCTAGATCCACTGGCCTGCCAACTTTGCGGCAATCCCAGATCCGAACAATGCAACAGGAGTTGCTCTGGAGCCTTCCGAGAATGGCACCATGCAGCTTGATACAGAACTGAGTTTGGTTGACACATGGAGGGCATTGATTCAATTAAAGGAGCAAGGCAAAGTAAAGAGGTATAGGTTACACCAAGATTTCCGGGAAATTCGTCAGGCTGACTTTTCCAAGTATTGGTGTCAGCAACTTCAGCCCGAAGCACATTCAGAAGCTGATCGACGAAACAGGAGTCGTCCCAGCTGTGAATCAGGGTAATGTTCCTTCCTCAATAAGGTTTTGAAAAGTGCAAATGTCTAACCAAAAGAGTAGTCGAGGCGCACCCCCTCTTAAATCAAGCTGCACTTCTGGAGTATTGCCGGGGCAAAGGTATCCACATCTCAGCTTATATGCCTTTCGGCGGTGATATTGGTCGCGGTGGAAATCAGGTGTTGGGCAACCCGCTCGTAGCACAAATTGCGAGCAAAACGGGAAAACAAGCTGGCCAAGTCCTCGTTTCGTGGAGCGTTAAGGTATGCTATAAATCTCATACGTGAATCAAAGCCCCATTGCTGACCAACCAAGCGTGGCTTCTCTGTGCTTCCGAAATCAGTCAAGCCTACCAGAATTGAGGCCAACTTCCAGGCCTTCGATATGAGTGACGAGGACTATGCCTCGTTGACAGATCTAGGCAAGGTTCCTGTGCGCTTTGGCGGCCTTCCTTACACATTCGATCCTGCATGGAAAGTCAATGTGTTTGACACTCCCGAAGAGCGTGCTGCCGGGCTATTCGAACCGAAATAGAGAGCTTAAATGGTTGGATGTATGACATCGATAAGGAGTAGTAGTGCTAGTTGAGAGCTATGAGTGCCGCAACTTGGAGATTGTGCGTCTTGAGAATACAGATATCCATTCCTGCATCTTTCTGTTCACTGGGAAGTACCTAATGAATGCTTCAATGTTAATACATCGCTAGATTCCTCTGAGAGCACAGAAATATTATCAGGTTAATGTTGAAATCTATAGATGGAAAATGGAAGAAAACGTCGAGTAAGTCTCGGGCTGATGATGAACGGCTTTCTTCCTACATACATTTCTAATTCCTTTTCCACGCGACAAGTGTAGTCCAACTCTTGAGACATTGCTCGCGCCTTTGTTGTAGGTCCGTCTCTCAGCGCCCGTTCACAAGTCGGCCTAACTGAAGAAAGAGAAAGTTCTATAGCTAGTGACCAGACCGGTGTGTGACAGGGACAACCCCCCACCCCCCCCCCGACATTCGAATCAATGCAATAGATATGATCATTGGTTTCTTCGTGTAGGCCTCGGTAAGAAAACCCAGATCAGTAAGCAAACAGTCAGGAGGCTGAGAATCACAGGTTGAAGAACACCCACCCCCTTGGCCTGTGCAATCGCACCAACCAAGAAAGGGATAAAGGCTGCGCCTGAGGCACCAATGGCGGAGCAGATTCCGATGGAGGCTATCTGCATACTCCTAGGCAGTAGTCGAGAAAGGCAGACTATCACGGCGGGGAAGAGAGGACCGAGAAAAAACCCTATGTGAGCGCATGATGTCAGCCAAACTCTCGGAAACCCTGAACATGTACCAAAAATGACACTATACCCAGGAAAGCCACAGTAATGGCTGATGCAACGAAGCTGGGTACCAGCCAGAATATCAACTCCAAGGTCATAGCCACGACTAGGTAGCATACGACAGCTTCCTTTTCGGTTCTGAAGAACCTCCCTGTGACAAACCCCAGGACAAATCGACCGAAAGTTATACCAGCCCAAAACCCGCTTGACGTGACTCCGGAGGCAAAGGCTGATCCGTGTCGGACATCTGTCATGAATGTCACAAGCCAGCCCCCAAGGGCAACCTCGGAACCAACGTAAGCTACCAGGTAACCGCTGCAGAGCATAACCACTTTGTTCTTCAAACAATGGAATGTTGTATTTCGAGGTGTCAAAGTCGAACTTGTTGGCTCCACCTCAATAGGCACCGCACTAAGTGCAATATTTCGATCTGGGTTTGCACTTCGCGGAAGTCTTCGCGATGAGAGAATTTTCCCTAGTCTCCATTCGGCACCCTGTGTCCAGAAGGATCCAAGAGTTATGACCAAATCAAGACTAGCCATTCCAGTGAGGATGTAGTACATCATATACCATTGCCAATCCTGTGTCGAGAGGAGAGAGCTTGTCACGAGTGGCATGATTGTCGCGCCGGTTCCGTAGAATCCGTGTAGGAACCCGAGAAGCTCATTCGAGTTCTGAAGACTGCTGACAAAGGAGTTCCATGAGGCTGTCTTTGCGCCAGCCCCCAGTCCCACGAGTGTATACGCTAGGATAAGAGCGTAGAATGGTGGGTGGCTGCTCGCAATAGCGTAGGCGATTATTTGGCACAGCCCACTGATGAGAGACACGCCCCTTCGGCCAAGATGCGTGCTAATTGCATTGATAGCCAAGGTGCTGACAATAAACCCAGAGACCGGGGACAGGAAAACTAAAGAAACTTGGAGGTATGAGACGCCATAGTAGGATTCTAGCTGGCGGCATGTCAATTTGGATGAATTTCCGAGGAGACCTGGCCGGTCCTTACATGTGGCAGTAACACCTGGATCCAATCAGTCTCCGCGTAGGGGCGCAAGAACATATTTGAGTAAAGAAATACTAACACCATAGGAACTGTCATTCGCTCCTAAAAGGATGAACGACCAGTATGTAGCAGCTACCTTGGGGATATTAGATTTGGGAGAGTTCCACTTTTGGACGACTTCGTTCTCTCCGTTGCCGCCGTGAGCTTCATGCCGCCTCAAATGACGGTTCTCGGGATCGGACCCGGGGGTCGCACATTCACGTTCCATTCTTGCTGATTTAGTCTTCCTTTGTCCTTTCGAAAGGTCAACACTCAGCTTGAGTAGGAATGCAGAGATCTTAGGGTGCCTCAATACATATAAGGCTCAGTTGGCAATGGGCCTATGCGTGTGGCCCGATAACGGCGGTCAGCCAACAATACATTGCCACATTAGAAACAGGGTGAGGGGATGAGATCACGATGGGAGCCTGCCATTACTCATACGCTCGATGTCGCTGTTAGAAAAGCATGCTGGGTATCACCAGCGAACATGGGGGGCTACATCCGCGCTGCCGCTAGACTACTTTTCGTACAGGCGTCTCCACTACTGTACAGAATCCGGGGTCCCCACGTCGGCCCTATCATGGTTGAGCCAGTAGGGTCGCAGACTCTACCTACCCCGCACCACAGTACGGGGTAAATAGGGGTGTCGCAGCTACCTCTGCTGAGCTTATTGCGAGGCTTCACGACACTGGAGGAAGGAATGCCGTCTCCGCCACGACTCGCACCAGAAAATAGGATCTCAATACCGTTGCCTTCGCTTCGTCATCGTCCTTGACGGTTGGGCGACCTTTCGTCCTGGGCAAGGACCAGATTACTCACCGGAAGGTGTAATGGCTCTGCAGGCATACGATGGACTACCCCCGGAGGCGCGCTTCAATCGCGTGTAACTTTTGCAGACAGCGGCAAGTCCTCGCTCGCAGATGTCCTCCCAACAAGTCACGCCCTCGGCTGACAGTATGAAGGAAGCGAAAGTGCGACGGCCGCCGGCCTGCCTGCAGGCTCTGCAGTGTCTCTGGCGTGCCGTGCCGGTTCGAGGACGGCCCCACGACCAACAATGCAAACGTGTCCAGGGAGAACAACGTCACTGCCGGAGCCCTTGCTGCACAACGATCTACGTCGTCAGAGCCGTCAACCACTGACTTACTGCGCCGGATCGATGAACTGGAATCACTGCTGAGACGACCACCGGAACCCGAGGTCCCATTAGTGGAGCCGGCGCCGCCAGATGCAATAGCACCCAAAACACCCCAGATGTCATTCCCGGCTTTCTATGGGAGACTTGATGAATCTTCCAGCGTTCCAGCCTTCCTCGCTACCGTCTTCTCGCCGCCAGAGATACCTCCCGCGGTGCCCTTTGCGACAAACCAGTCACCATCAAGCGTCCAAGGTTACCAGATGGATGAAGAACCGCTTACCATTCCCATTGGGCATCTAACGCCCACCAGCAACCTTTTCTCGTTGCCAGAAATCAAGAGGATGATCGGGGAATACCCTGAGGATTACTTTCTTCGAATCGAAGCGCGTCGCAAGTCTGCACCTGACCCACCGCGGTCAAGTCTGGCTGTGGCCCTTGCACACGTCAAGTTGCAGAGATGCGAGCGAGAGGCGCTCCTTGTTACCTTCTGGTCTGAGGTTCATCCTCATTTCCCCGTTGTCGACCGTGAACGTTTCACGGCGTTTTTTGATGGCATCATGAACGACGGCGTTACGGATGAGACCGACGGTGCCTTATGTCTGGTAGTGTTGGCACTGGGCCAGCTTATCGGCAACAAGCAGCCTACACTTCCTGACACTGTCCAACCAGAAGCACCCAATTACTTTTCTCTAGCCTATCACATTCTGACGCGAGAATGGCTTACATCATTTGGTGTCAATTTGTCATTGACAACTGGTCTTGTATACTGTGCAATCTACCTCGGCTACCTTCAACAGCCTTTGCTTTCATGGAAACTAGTCCACATGGCGGCCATAAAACTACAGATATTAGTATCCCGGTGAGTTGAGCTGCCACTAGTGCCTTTGTATTGTATCATGATTCGGCTGATTGCTTCCAGGTTGAAAACCGACCTTGTGAGCCAAGAAGAAGCCGACTGTGTTGGGCGCTTGTGTTGGACTTGCTTCCTCCTCGAATGGTCGTCACACCGTCGGTCAGATGATTCCGATATATTCACTAACTGCTTTGCAGTGATAGCTTAGCCGAGTTTCATTTACCACGAAGTGGCATAGAGATCGTCATCGATGGTATGCCGTTCCCGTGCTTCACCGCCCACATTGACCACGACGGACTTTTGTTCTTGGCTTTGTGCTCGGTCAGGCGTTTGCTCAACCGAATTCACCGCGCCATCTATGCAGCGCATCCAAGCAATACATACGCATTGACGCCAAGCAGCTCAGGTACCCAGTGGTCTTCAAGAAGCCACTCGGATGAGGCCATGATCACCGGATCATTTGAAAATGTCTGCACCGAGCTAGTCAGGCAATTGGACACGTGGTTTGAATCTTTACCAGACAGCATAAAACCCGATCTTTCAGAAAGCACGCCGCGTAACCTTCAAGATGCGTGGTTGCGTTCACGCTACTGGTCCGCTCGACATATTATATGTCGGCCTTGTCTTATCTATGCAGTATCAGCAGTTGACCAGCTCCACCTCCCCTATTATGTGACGAAATACTCGGAGACCTGCATACAGAGCTGTCGGAAATACATAGAAACAGCTTCGTATGTTTTGGCAAAGAGGACCCCGTTCAACTGGATGACCATCCAAGGGTAAGTCATTCTCAGCACTTGTACTCACACACGGCCTGCAATTTGGTCGGAGGGTAGAAGTCTTCATGAAAACTGACGTGGTCAAAGGTCATTGGCTTGTGCATTCATGGTCACGACTGCAGCAAGCAGCCACACGCAACATCACCTCGTGCCTGACATTGATGACCTCCTAAAGACGGTAGCTGCGTCGATACAACCATGGGCGACACCAGACTCTAGCACGGAATCGATTACCTGGATGCTGCATACGATTTGTCAAAAGCAACGATTCCAAAGGATGTTGCCTAGAAACAGCTTCTCGAGTACAAAGAAGACACGTGAAATCTTGTAGGCTCGGAATTGGCACGATCAGGCTCCCCGCTTAGGCGTAGCTGGCTAGTCAAGTAGGCAAAGCGCAGGAGATTGCCAATGCCACGTCATTAGCAGATGGGCCTGGGGAATCTACTCCAGATTCAACTGACAGGGGATATGGGCCATCTGGGACAGAAGCGCGACATAATAGTGGATCAGTGAAGGAGAAGCAAATACATGTTATATGTTGTTGGCTGGGCCTGTTCGTACGTACGAAAAGGTGGTGGGATTCGTGTATATTGCTAATTGGTTGTCTAAGGAACAAACAGCTATCTATCGTGGCCCAGACGAGAGAACGCAATATGGGCTGTGGCCCATATTGCACGGGCCACATACTGTCACGTGCCCTGCTATCCGGCAGGCTCAACAGCAAAAGCAAACCCACATATGTACCTTCTAGTATAATTTGGTAGCTTCAGTCTCTAGTTCAGCGATCAATATAAGTATCTCATCCACATCTATATCAGCTCCCTATAGGCGGGACAATAGCTCAGCCAGGTACTTGTGTTGTTCATTCTGAGTCGCGTTTCCTAGGTCTGGAACTTGAGACCACCATTGGCGCTGATAACGGCGCCAGTCGTCCATGCCGAGTCCGCAGTGCAGAGCATACCTACAACACCCGCGACCTCGCTCCAGTATGCAGGTCTGCGTCCGCCCATCTTAGTCACAGATAACTTGACTAATGCTGGATCATCGACGTCCTTCCTTATTGCGCTCAGAGGACATGCTAGCTGGAAGGGTTCCATATTCTTCCAGAACTTTTCTCCTGCCGCAAAATACATGTCGCCCTCGACCGGTCCTGGATTCACAGCATTGACCGTGCAGCGCTCAGCTAGTTCACGAGCCCAAGTTCGGGTCATGGCTTCCAGAGCCGCCTTGGTCCCTCCGTAAAGCGTATGAGTCAGGAAGCCCATGCTTGACGCCACACTGCTGATATTGACGATACGTCCCGAGCGGTCGGTAGGCAGATGTGGTAATAGCGCTTGGGTAACGCATATCGGTGCGAGGACGTTGACGGCGTAGATACGATGGAATTCGGAAACAGGGACTTCGCCAAGTTTGTAATCACCTCCCACACCCGCATTGTTGATCAGGATGTCTATCAGTAACTTGCCATTGGAATCCACAAATGCAGCCTTGGCAGAATCCACGATCTTGATGCTGGCCTCCTCTGGCTGGCTCAGGTCGGATTTGCAGAGCACAACCTTCACGCCGTGTGTCGACTCCAATTCGGAGCGCAGTTTGTTGGCGGGCTCGGTGGACGAGTCTGAAGTGTAGACTCCGAGTATGTTGGCACCCTTGGCTCCGAGATTGCGAGCGATTGACGCACCGATGCCTGCACTTGTCATTAGACTTGCCCGACCGTCGCACTCAAGCACGGTCCTGGACCTCCTAATACTGACCTCTCGAAACACCGGTGATGACGGCGAGTTTGCCCTCTAGGGGGCGGGGGATAAGTCTCGCGCTAGACATGGCTCTTGTGAAGATTCTCTCGAACTTTAGGTGCCGATATGATGACACAGAATGCAGTTCAACAAAGAGAAGAGTGTGCTCCTCCGTGCTCGCTCTTATGAAGTGCCCGCGGCAGATCCATTTTGCGGATGAGACAACCCACCACGAGTGGCACGTATCGTGTCCACCAGCCTGCGTACATGCAGGGTCCCTTCGCGGCTTGCCGCAGGGCCCTGCCCCATCAGGCGGCATTGGTCTGAACGTGGTCACTCCCGACTCATAGACAAATGGTCAGGTCCTAGCGGCGGCAAGGCGGAACTAGAGCCAGTCAGCCCGCTAGCCAATCAGCCACTGTCTTGCTAGCTCTGTCTCCAGAAAATAATGCTCGCTCCACTACTAGGTGGAAGCTACCCGCACTACCCCGCTGGCGGCGACACCTAATTGACAGCAGAATCAGTCTATAGGACAAATACTGAGTCAGCCAAACCCGCATGCCAGCAACGTCTTGTCGAGGTTAACTACTCTGAATACAATCCTGCGGTCGAAGCTGATCCACGGCAATTCCCCTCCACAACTTGCGGTCATGAAGGAAGAAAACGTTCACGCATTGAAGTTCCGGGAGGCCAAACCCCCTCAGGGCAACCCCTCAGCGCCCGTATCCGAGCTGTTCAGTCTCAATGGGCGCACCATTGTTAGTATGTTTCCCAGCTGCGGTTCGTGTCCTCGTCCGTAGCAGCTACGCTGACTCTTTGTCCGCCCGAAGTTACGGGGGCCAGCGGCTTCTTAGGCACGACAGTTGCTCAGAGCATCATGGAGAGCGGAGGCGACGTGGTGTGCCTTGACGTCATGGAGGCCCCCAAGTCGGCAGGTTGGTGTAAGTCAGAACCCTTGTCATGGCAGCTTGTCTCAAGTCCAGTTGAGCTGAATGAGTTCTTCACGCAGCGGCTGTCGAGGAGGCGGCTAGCAAGTTCCAGCGCAACTTATATTATTACCAATGCAACGTCCGAGATGCTCAAGGCATCACTGACGTCTTCGCCAAGTTCGTGCCAACACTGAGTAGCCCTATTAGGGGCCTCGTCGCATGCGCTGGCGTATCTGATAACGGACCAGCGACGGACTTCCCAGCGGATTCCTTCCGGCGTCTCCTTGATATCAACGTTACCGGCACGTTCCTGGTCGCCCAGGCGATAGCACGAGAGGTTCTTAAGTCTGGCGTCTCTGCAAGTCTAGTTTTTGTTGCTAGCATGAGTGGTTACGTTTCCAATAAGGTCAGTTTTAGGCTTGTCTAGGTTACGCGTCCATGCGTTTGCATGTTTCATGTCCTGAGAGAAGCTGAATTCTGGGATAGGGCGTCGACACAGCTGGCTACAACTCGTCCAAGGCCGCCGTTCATCAGCTTGCTCGATCTCTGGCGGCCGAGTGGGGTTCCCGAAAGGGGACGCCCCTGATCCGAGTCAACTCACTGTCTCCCGGTTATATCCGCACGGCGGCGACAGCAGAGGCGCTCCAGAAGCCTGGTATGGAAAGTCAATGGGTTGGTGACAATATGTTATACCGTCTGAGTACCGTGGACGAGTTTCGAGCTCCCGTCTTGTTCTTGCTCGGCGATGGAAGCAGCTTTATGACTGGAGCTGATTTGAGGGTTGATGGCGGCCACTGCGCTTGGTAGGAAGTAGAGAAAGACAGTGGACTTTCCGGACTGCCTGGTTTTCTAGGTCTGGTGCTTTATATATGATGTATGTATAGACCAAGATCTCTCACGTTGAATTCGAGGAATTTTAGTGAAACGGTACACTAAACCACTCCCTTTCATTTTCATTCCCCGAAGAAGCTGGCGTCAGATATCATGCATAAGACTATAGAGGGCGCCTTATTTCATGATCAACTGGTACGCGTCAATAACCTCATCAACCTTGAGGAGATTGTTCCTGATATCCCTCGCATTGAGTTCATCCGTCCCCGTGGCCCGCTCCCAAGCCTCCCGCTCATCCGCCACGATCCCGCTTGCGAGATGCCTCTTCGAGAGCCGCATGTGTGTGACCTCTGCCGGTGCGTCCACGTACCACAGTCTAGTCATGAGCGCCGCAGCATCCTTCCATGGTGCCCGATCCAATGCGCAGTAGTTGCCCTCGACCAATACGATCCGAGACCGAGGGAAAATACGCACCGAATCCGGGACAGGATCCTTGATCTCATGGCCAAATGAAGGTGCATATATGATTTGGTCAGTTTCGTTTCTCAGACGCTGGATTAACACCAGAAACCCCTCTGCGTCAAAGGTGAAGGCTGCGCCCCGCCGATGAATCGCTTCCGCGGCGTTGGGCATGCTAGCGAGGTGCGCGCGAGAGTAATGAAAGCCATCCATTGAGATCGAGACTGCAAGCGGCTCCTGAGAACTATTTTGAGAAACTGAGGAAGATGCTGCCGTAGTGTCATTGCGATCACTGCCTCTAGCCGCGTAGATCTCGTTGATCCGGGAAGAAACAGCTGCACAGAGAGTGGTCTTGCCTGACCCCGGAACTCCTGCTATTCCGATAATGATTCGGGTGCTTGGGTCACTTGAGTCGAGTTGTGCTGAAGTATAATACCGTTAGCAAATGAGCTCATCGCAAGGGATGGTTTTTGGGGACTGGAGAATTCTGCGTGCGTGGTTTCGTACCTAAGACATCATGAGTAAGTCGTTCTACGTGACCTTCCATGGCGACACTCTCTTGTTCAGCACTGATTTATGTTATACGAATATTGTTGTATCACTTAACACTGCAGAAAGTTGATTCGGGACCAGTAGTTTATTGAAAAGCGGAAGGGGGGTAAGCATGGTTGATTATATATGAAAGGAGTGTGGGTCCGAACTCCATCCATCCATGACAATAGCGGCCTGGCCGGAGCAAATTAAGTCGTTAGGCTGTTTGTACGGGCATCACAGATACCAGAGGGGGGGGGAAAGCGGGGGAATGCTCAAATGACTCTCAAATACTGCAGCTTCAAGACTGCGGGCTTAAATGATTGATTTGTGCCAAGAGAATCACCATATGAAAGGGGCTGTCATGAGTTCGAGAATATGACTTCGTTCATGAGCTTCCTACATGTTCACTTTCTAAATGAACGGCTCTTTTTTTCTCCTTTTCCCCCAAAGTGGGTGACTGTTCCCGATCCTGCGCTTTAATAGGGCTTAAGTCCCGCCAGCTTCATCAATTTCTCACTCATCTCCGCTTTCTCCAATGGTTCTGTTCTGTTCCTTGGATCCGCCGTACCGTCGGGCAGATGAGCTACCAACGGGCGCAAGTAGATATTGTCATGTGCCCAATGAGTAGTTGCACCATTGACGTTAAAGACGCGCTGCTTTTCGGCCAATGCTTCCTTCGTAGCAAGTCTTGCTGGTGAGTAACTTGCATATATGACTGTGCGGATGGTGTTACTCTTGTCTGTCGGCTCACCACCCCAGTGAACGGTGCGGCTGTCCCAAAGAATGAGGTCGCCCGGCTCGGCGGCAACTTTGAGAGGTTTGAGACCTTTGCTCTCCCACCACTTCATCTCGTCTTCGCTGAATCGGCGCCAGTCCTTGGCTTCCCACTTCGCGGGATCTGTCTGCGTGTCCCAGAATTCGTTGTATAGAGCGGACGACCCCGGGAGTAGTATCAAGCTACCATCCTCGGGACCAGCGTGGCTCAGGTTGATGATGCCTTGGACGCAGTGGAGGCCACGCTTCAGGGGTGACTGGTCCACGTGCGGCCAGGGAGCACGTGGTGGCTTGTCCTCACGATTCGGGAACGTGATGTTGAGTGAATCGAACGAGACAAGCAGCTCGTCTGTCTCCCAGATCTTGGCGAAGGCGTCAATCACCCCGGGCTCCAAGCGAGCATCCCACATGAACTTCTCGTGTACCACCCCGTAGTGGTCAAAAGTGTTGAGTTTACTCTGCACCGGCAGGTTCTCGGCCTTCCACGTACTACGGTCATTAATATCCAGCGGCGTGCCAAAGGACTTGAGCCAGTCGAACGCTCGCTGCTGATATTGCACCGCCCGGTCCGGCGGGATTGCGCCCTTTACGACGTAATATCCCTTACCAAACAACTCATCGCGCCAGTCACCGTAGGTACCCTTTACACTGGGTTGCCAATTAATAAGGTGGGCGCTCCTAAGGCATTGAGTTCATCTTTTTGTTGCTCACCTGAGGAGTCCCTGTGTGAGTGGAGGAATAGTCGTAGTTTGAGAGGCCATTCTAGAAAAGATAGTGCCCCTCGGAAGAAAATTACTGTTTGGTCTGGTGATGTGCGCCTTTGGTCGTGTAATTATTCTGGCACAATGCATGATCGTCTAGTCGATCTATCGCTACAATAATAAATGCGGGAGGAGAGCGCGCTTTGGCCGTACTTCAAGGCAGGAACTGGCATATGAACTCTGTACAATCCCCGGAGAACAACATCAGGCGACAAGATCAGCATCATGTGGCAAATTGCTTTGCCACAGAAATATCTCAGAAATGTGCCCTCTACCTATGATCAACCCATTGGCGGCGACTGCCAGGGAAAGGGACCACGAGACATCCATTATTGGTGAATGAAGAAGTTTGGATTAGCGTGGTGCGAGGCGTAAGCATGCCTATACCCGCCACTGTCCGAGCATGACAAGGCTGGCGGGGCGGCGGGCGGGCGGGGCGGCGGACGGGCGGCTGGCGGCGGGCGGGCGGCATACCGCCAACATGCGGGATTTCTGTTTGCCCTTCTCCAATTCTTCTTAGCGGGTGTCCGCGTTGTCCCACCCGTGATCCCCGGTAATCCCCCGCACTCAACGGGGATTAGCTACTGTCAGGCTGATGGAAGCCGCAAGCTGTGAGCCGCGAAACACTCTCAGCCGCTTAGTGGTTAGGGTAACATGAGTCGCTGGAGCTATCAGCGTGACCACTGGGCTAGTGGGGTTTGATACTGGGCATATTTTTGTATTAGCCGTTATCCTACCAAATCTGATCGGCCTTTCTGAGCTTCAACTCCATTACGTCTTGATACCAAGTGATATTTCGCAAAGGATCAAAGATTAGATCCGATTTTCTACTTACGTCTTGGAGCTACCTTGCTGTCCAGCCATTGGCTTCGACATACTATCCACTCTTACCCTCCGCTGCAATGGAAAACACAGAGATCCCTACGCAGAATCAAGCCTGCGTGATGCAGGCCATTGGGCAGCTTGGAATGGAGAGTAGGCCACTTCCAGCTGACCCAGGTCCTTACGAGTGAGTTCAAGGACAGACAGCCCCTGGGTATGGAATACCGTTGCTGACTAGAAGGCACAGTGTCGTCGTGGCACCCAAGAAGACTGGCCTGTGTGGTTCTGACATGCACATCTTTCTCGAGGGCCGGGTACGTGGTCTGGCACCAATGCTTCAAGTTTCCACTGCTAAAGCTCCTGTCTGTAGGCTGGTGAATCGGTTTTCGACAAACCACTCATCTTGGGCCATGAAGCTGCAGGCATCGTCGCGAAAGGTGGGCTTATCTTTCTGCATTTGCTAAGCTCACATTGCTGACGGTCGATTAAGTTGGCTCAAAAGTTAGCACCTTGAAGGTCGGAGACCGGGTGGCAATGGAGGTTAGTCGACGCTTCCCCTCATACTTGGTGAGCTCCAGCTGACTTGGCGCCGTAGCCGGGCCTCTGTTGTCAACGTTGCGAATTCTGCAAAGGGGGTTCTTGTGAGTAGAAGATATGATGGTGTCTCGCAATCTCTGACGTGACAACCCAGACGGACAGTGCGGCGATTTCAAGTTTGCTGCCGCAGATGGTTTTGATGGCACTCTTCAAGGATTCTTCACCATTCCTGCTGATTTGTGAGTTTACAGATAATTCTCATGGCATTGCATAACCTGTACTTACCTAGGCTAGTTGCTACTTGCTTCCGGAAAACGTTTCGATGGAGGAGGGAGCGCTGGTATGTAGCCTTTTCCATGTTCGAGACGAAACGCTTACGGTTGCCAGGTTGAGCCGCTCAGTGTTGCAGTCATGGCCGTTCAAAGTGTGGCAAAGATGCCACACAATGCGAACGTCGCTGTTTTCGGGGCGGGCCCCGTTGGCTTGCTGCAAGTTTCCCGATTTCTGAGGCCTGTGAGCTATTGAAGACTGACTCTTGAACCTAAAAGGACGATGGCCGTAGCAAAGGCCCTCG
This sequence comes from Chrysoporthe cubensis, assembly GCA_001282315.2. Lineage (NCBI taxonomy): Eukaryota > Fungi > Ascomycota > Sordariomycetes > Diaporthales > Cryphonectriaceae > Chrysoporthe > Chrysoporthe cubensis. The sequence goes on along the minus strand of LJCY02000019.1, from coordinate 117,025 downwards.
GGGCACGCCGCGTACTCGCCATCGACGTCCAGCCGCACCGTCTCGAGTTTGCCAAGAACTATGCAGCCACTGATGTTCATGTAGCCATTCCTAAAGAGCCTGGTGAGGATAATATGACATACTCAAAGCGCCACGTAAGTTACAACGCCTTACTTGTCGCCAACATGGCTTACAAGTGTACAGGGGAAAGCGATAATGGAGAGGTTCGGCTTTGGTGAGAGAGGTGAAGGCATTGACCTTGTCGTTGAGTGTTCCGGTGCCGAAGTCTGCGTCCAGACCGGAATTTGGCTAGTAAAGCGCCGAGGAACCTGTGTTCAGGTCGGTGCTGGTCCTGCCAACAACCTGATTCCAATGTCGATCTTTGTCAACAAGGAGGTCAGGTTGATTGGAAGCCTCAGGGTTAGACGCCTCTCGTTCATTCTTCTCTACCTGCTGGCTGACCAACATCGTAGTACGGACCTGGATGTTACGCCATGGCAGTAGATCTTGTCCGCCAAGGGCGTATTAACCTGAAGCCTCTGTTGACTCACCGGTTCGCGCTCCCAAGTCCCCTGATACTATAGCGATTTACTAATTCAGCATGACAGCTTTCCGTTTGCCGATGCAAGCCTTGCGTTCAAGACGACCAAAGACGGCGTTGGCCCAGATGGAAAAATGGCTATCAAGACTATCAGTAAGAACTAGTACCCTTCGTCTTGAATATGAACAACGAAAGCTGACACTTACCCCTCAAGTTGATGGTCCATTAGCCTGATTTTAAATGGATCAATATATATAGATAGAACATCTCTATTATAGATATCTATAGATAAATGTACTCGCATCTAAGCCTTTCTCAATAATTACCTACGTCTTAACCTCGCGTAGTCGTCGAAGACAGGCTCTTCACGCTAAGAGGGAATCCTCTTTAGCAGGCAGCCTTAATACAATCTTTGATTAGTTCTAGCTGTTGCTGTTCCTTTTGTCTCTCGATTTTTTTTTTCTCCTGTTTTCTTTTCCCGGGCCGAAGATGTGCCTCCGCGGGACCTCTAGCGTAGCAAAGAATGGACCACCATATATATGCTACCCGGGCCCGTATTTACCCCGCTGGCCGCCGCACGCATCCCGCCTACCTCCGCACGCATCTGTAATCCTTGACTCGTAAGTAGCATGTCCCACTTCCGTCATGCAGTAGGTACTTAAAAAGCATAGGGGACAGCCAGTCATCACGTCGTCGTCGCCTTGACTTTACCGTCGTTGGCTCTTGACACATTCCGTCAAATCTTCTATCAATGGCTGCAGAGACCGCACAAGAACTTGTCCAGCTGGACAGCTTCCAGGATATATACTCCCTGAAAGACAAGGTTGCAGTTGTTACTGGAGGGTCGCGCGGCCTTGGACTACAAGCTGCTGCAGGGTGCGTATTGTTGTCAGCCTCGCGAATATGCTCGTCGCTCACAGTCTTCTTGTAGTTTCATCCAAGCCGGTTGTTCCAAAGTCTTCCTACTTGCTCGCTCCAAGGAAACGCTCGACGAGGCTGTGCGGGCGCTGAACGATCTAAAGACACCGAACAAGCATCCCGAGGCCCAAGCCATCCCAATCACCTGCGATGTATCGAGTGCCGCTGACCTCGCCAGGGCTGCCGCGCAAGTGGCCGAAATGACCAGCCATGTCAACATTCTCTTGGCCAACGCCGGTGCCACCTTCATTGGACAATTGGAGGACTACAAAGAGGAGGACTTTGCTAATGTGATGAGAGTGAACGTCGACAGTGTGTTCTTCTCTGTGCAGAAGTGAGCCGCATAGATATGCCACGAGGTTAGCGACTGTGGATCACTGACATCGTGGATTAGGTTCACTAAGCTCTTAGAAGCCGGTGGCACCATCCCGGACCCCTCGCGGGTCATCATGGTCTCTTCTGTTGCCGGTGTTGTGATCGGCGATGTTGGAGCAAGCGGAAGTAAGCACATTTCAACAATGCCATAACCCTCTTGAGCCTGCCGAAGGCCGAATGACTGACATCTTGAAATTGCAGCTTACGCTTATGCAGCATCAAAGGCTGCTGTTGTCCATTTGATGCACAACCTTGCCGTTGAACTGGGCCCGAGACACATTACCGTGAACGTCGTGGCGCCGGGCATCTTCCCCAGCAAGATGAGCACACCTCTCTTGAATCGGTTCGGAGGCATCGAGGTAGTGTCAAAACAAGTACCTGATCAGAAGCTCGGTGTCAAGGAGGATATCGCCGGTGTGATGGTTTTTCTGGCTAGTCGAGCTAGCAGACATATGAATGGGGCGACACTGATGCTAGACGGGGGCAGCTATCTTGTCAGGGGATGCGCATAGGTCTTTAACATATTGAAAGACCAAACCTACTCCAGTACCAAATGGAGGCAATCACAAGTCTATCACTGATGCTGGAATTCATGCTTTTCAGTTGCTCATCATGACCCGTGGGATGAAAAGGCTATTAGCACACAGACCTGCGAAGTGGCTGAGAAAGGTCGGCAAATGATACATATGATAACTAGGGACCTCGAACGGCAGTGGCCCTTGGTATACAGTCCGCAATATCTTGTTTGATGCGGTGTGTGGTGAGGCTCACACTTGGTGGATGATGATAACGTTCGGGCATATTTTGATGTGCAGAGACATTTTGCAATCAATTATTCATTCGCACCATTGAAGATTATGAGATAGGTTATAGCGCAAACAAAATGATTTCGCCTGATTACAGCGTCATCAAACACTTGCAGAATACAAACCACCTGCACACAACCTGCTGCGCAACGCTTACACCTCATGTCTCGTTCCCTGAATCGTGTGAACATCCACAACCCGTTCCACGTGCTCAATATCATCAACTGTCTTCGGAATCGAGTCACCACCATTGCGCGGCTTGCCATCCATGCTCCTCACGGGAGAAGCTGTGCCGGCCTCGCGGTCAATGGCCTTGGTAATCTCCTCGATGGTGAGGTTCTTCGTCTCGGGGAAGTAGAAATAGATAATGATGGCATAGGTACCCAGGATAGCGATGTATACTGCGTAGTACTTCCAGGCGATGGCATCAAGGACAATCGGGTTAACCCACTGATTGAAGGCATTCGCACAACCCTGCACAATGTTGTAGATGGCCTGGCCCTTGGCACGCAGGCTGAATGGGAGGATCTCCACGGTGTACATGTTGGCCAGCGGTGTCCATGCGACGTCGTAAAAGCCGAAGAAGATGAACAGGAATGGAATCACAGCCAGACCAACACTCTGTATGCCATGGGTAGCGTAGGAGCCTGATAGTCCCATTACCACAACAAAACTGAACAGCATGCCGAGGACAGATGTGAGCCAGAGGGGCCGACGGCCAATGCGGTCACAGTTCAGTCCAGCTGTGGTTGAGATAATAACTGCGCAACGTGTGAGCATCCTATGCACCAACTATGTGATATCAGGACGTACAGTTCCAGATCTGAAGTCCAAGGTTTAGTCCAGACTGTTGAGCAGTGGAGGTCACACCGATCTGGCTCAGAATAGGCGAAAGATAGTAGGACACAATTCCATTGCCAACCCAGTTGGTACCGATCGCAATAACCACAATCAGGAAGAGTCGGTGGCGATTCTCAGGGCGCAGATAGTCCTTGTAAGCAATGTGAGAATTGATTCGCTCAGTTTCGAGTCCTTCAATGATCTCTGTGTACTCCAGACGCACGAGCGGATCGTCCCGGTCGCCATTCGCATGGTAATTCGCGAGGATCTCCAGCGCCTCTTCATGCCGCTCTTGCTGTATGAGCCACTAAGAAAAGCAATCGTCAGATACTGCGACGCGGCCGCAGAATAGACGCGATAATTCACTTACCCTGGGTGATTCGGCTACTGTGCAGGTGATTGCAAAGGTTATAACCGGCCCGACGAGCTGCAAATAACAAGGGATCCTCCAAGCAGCATCGCTGTTAATATTCCTTGTACCTAGACAAACCGCAGCCGAGATGATAGCCGCGATATAGTAAATGGACGTGTAGAAGGTTCCTAGTGGTGCGCGGTAGCGAGGGTGCGCGATTTCTTGCAGTAGCGTCGGGGCAATCGTTAAGCCCATGGATATCCCAACGCCCATGACGGCACGTCCAGCGATATACATGCCAAGGTTGCGGCTGGCCGAGTTGAGAATGGCGCCCCCCATCTGGAATCGGTGTCAAAGGCTGGTACCAAGGAGGCGGGGCATAATATGATAGGCAAGGAACTCACATTGATCCATACACCGATCCACACAGCCCAGCGGCGCCCCCATTTCGACGCGATGCGCTCAGCAATGTACGGTGACACGAGGCCAGGAAAAAGAGCAGCAGAGTTCATGAGGCCTAAGATATTGCCAGTAGGATGGCCGAAGAACTCTTGCCAGGCATCGATGGTCTGCAGCCCATTGAAAAGACTACCATCATCTTATAGCATGGTTATATTAGAATGTGCGTCGAAATTCCGAGATTATTGGGCTCTTACAGCCATTGAAGAAAAGCGTTCCACAGAGGCCTATGCAGTGGTAAACATTCTTTCTCAGACCTAACGGAGCATGAGTATTAGTAACAGCATTCAAGTAACGCAACCAGGCATCAAATCACGAGATGACGATAATTACCAGCATCCTTGATCCAATGATCTTTGGTGTTGTTTGGCAAGTTGTTGTAGCTGGGTCCGACCTCAGCTGGCGCGTTTCCGACGGGACCGCCCATGTTGAATTACATGTACGATACCAAGGATCTGAATGGAGAAGGTCGGGAGCAGGGAGGTTGTTGGTTCTGCAAGGCTGATGACCTAGTAAGGCTGATCTGGAGGATTGGAGAAGATTTGTTGTCTGCCTTGGGGAGCGGCGAAGAAACGGTGGCTATATGCACGGCCTTGATGCCTACATGTGCCCTCACAAACTGAGTCTTTAATTTTGAGTTATTTCTCTCCACAGCAGGGTCCAGGTCCGGCTTCTCCCCAGGAGGCCCATTGGAAAGTGTGGAGACATTCCCCATGGGGTAGGGAGCTAAAGGTGCCAGGCAGAGCTAATCGAATCTAACATTATGCTACTTCCACGTTTCGGCGCGCTCAAGAAAGCCTGACAAGGACCTTACGACTGTAATGGCTTGATTTGCTCTCGTGACGTAAACACTAAAGGCCAGGCGGCATCCCGCCAGGGATGCCGCCTGGCTCACATACACTCATCCGCTAGCCATCCACTCCAGACTTCCTTGCGGGATCTACTACTCTAGGAATAGCACCACATAGGCTGGCTAGCCAGCCAGCTAGTTCGAGGCCTCTACATCATCCGCCATGCCTTTGAGGAAAGCAGACAGGCCCCATGCGCCCGGATCGGGCACCTGACCAATCCACTCCTGTTGGTTCCCGAGGTATACCGTGCGACCCAAAGACGGTTTCATTGCCTTAGTGCATTCAGCACCCTGCTGTGCTGCCCGTGCCGCAGCGCTCATGTCCCCAGTAGCTTGTAGAGTCTGGACAAACGGAGCTAGCGAATCGATGACAGTCCGGTGGCCTTGACGTGCCGGTGTATACTTCAATAAAGTATCTAAAGCCTGCGCAGCGGCTCCAGACCAGAATGATGCATCTGGCACCATTAACTGGTCGCGATTCGCGACAACGTACTGAGTCAGAGCATTGGCGTAAATAGAGTAGATGGCGCCTGATGTGCCGTCCATGGAGTCCTCCACAGCTGCTGCCACGACTGACAGTAGGCCAGTCAAAGAATCCGGCTTGGTGCTCTTAAGCGAAGCAAGAATAGCTGTGGGCGATTATTATTAGCAAGAATATCAATGATTTCAGGACGACCAAGCAGACTTACTCTCAGCACCTCTCTTTAGCGTGGTTCCACAGTCTCCATCTCCTGTAATACTGTCAAACCTTGTGATGTCGTGTTCAGCCCCAATAAGAGCCCGCAGACCTCCTTTCAGGGCGGAACAGATGCGTAACAAGTCTTGGTGGTTACCATGCGACAATGCATTAGTAGCAAGGGGTGGTGTGGGGGGGATGCTGGTATCAATAGCCGAGTCTGATCGGCTGGTCTTGCTAGATATTGATCGAGTCGTAGTCCTCCAAGCGAGTACCTCGCATGGGTGGTCCAAGAGGGTCACAACGTCATGTGGTGCCCCAAGTGGCACCACATTCAGCAGGGTGATGGAGAACCCACGACAGTCTAGGCTGGTCACGAAGGTGCCCGATATAACCTGTAGCGGCTGTATGTTCCACTCCTCTTTCAGCTGCTCCACAGTCACCATTACGGCGGCGCCGAGCTCCAGGGCACTGAGTCCCCCTAGGTTGTTCATTTGGAGGACTACAGAGCCCGACCACTCCTTGATGAATCCGCGATCAAGATCTCCAGTGTGAAGCAGTTGCTGCAATGCCGTCCTCACTACTTCATGCAGTGTGGCGTTGTCTCGTTGTACTCGAGCGTAGCCCGACTCATTGTGTATCCCGGTCCCAACTTCAACCTCGTGGTGCTGAAGCCAATGCTCCGTATAATGCTGCTCCGGAGTGCCAGGGACGTGCACTTTGTCTAGTGCAACACCGATGGTTACTAAATTATCGCAAATCAGCTGGCCGATCCGCATTACTTCATCTAGTTGGTAGCCCAGATCGGCGAGCGCTCCTGTTATCTTATGAACCAACGCGGTTCCGGCCATGCCCCTGCGCCCAACCAGCCCAAATTTGCTCCTGGGGACCGCCACGTCATCTGCAACGACGAGCATCTCAACTCTCAGATCCGGCCGTTTAGCTTTGGCTTTCTCTGTGGCGACGCCAAAATTCAAAACATCCCCGGTGTAGTTCATAATCGTTACCAGTATTTCTGAATGTGCCTCGGATACTCTGTCGATAGCAGACAAGATCTGTTTGGAGTTCGGTGACGCGAATATGTTGCCGGCAACTGCGGCGGTGATCATTCCCTGTCCGACAAATGCTCCAAATCCTGGTTCATGACCGGAGCCACCGCCTGAAATAATAGCAACATTGTTCTGGTTGGGGAGACCTCGGAGGTAAACAGCCTTTTGCTCAATATCAACGTCAAGATTAGCGTTGAGTATTGGGAGACTCAGTAGGGCCGATGAGACGAGCTCTGTCGGGTCTAGGGAGAAGTGTTTCGTCAACGACTGTGGCATAGTTGAAGCGTCAATAGACAGGAGGTTTAGGTACAGATGCTGATAGAATTGAGCCAGCTGATCAACCTGATACAGAACGTCCAGCTATATAGACATCACTATCGAAGATTGATACGGTGATACCTATACTCGCGATTCGAAAGCCACGCGGATATCAAATTTGAGCTGAAGCAATACTACGGTCTCCCATATGCCCTCAGTCAGTGATAGACAGGGGTTCACGTCTGAGTCAATGCGGTATATCCTGTCTGAGGAACCTGGCTCTTCTCCCGTCTCGAAACGCCAAAGGTGGTTTAGTGGCGGCACGGCGGAAGTGCGGCAAGTCAGATGGCATGGGCCGAGGACTCTCTTGAAAGCGGGTATCAAAGCGACGGAAAGCCACAAGCTATACAATGCGGTATATAATATTTGCTTTTTTAGAGCTTTGATAATTCATGGAATAGTGCAACGAGTTTAAGACACGTACAGAAGCAGTGATCATGTGGTGCACGAATCTTGTTAGGTGACTGCAAATTCTGCTGCATACTCTAAAGTACCAAATAGTCCATCCACTATTTTACAAAAGGGATCGACGATCCACCTCAATGACCCGCATTAGTACCTTGGTGGCGTGTGGAAATCGCGGGGTAAACGTGGGATGAATGGCATGTTCCAAAGTGACAACATCATCGAGAGAATGCGCTATTCAGTCTCATGTACCGCGAAATGCTGCCGCAAGTAGCAGGCGGCAGATCGGTGAGGTCAGGATGTAGACCTCACAGATAATGCGGACAGGATTTAGAGCGGGGGTGTAGAGCGGGGATGGAATCAGATCTTCTGTTGCGATCGAGCTGGTAGTACAGGCAACAACTGTTATTCGCAACTTAGATTTGCCATGGCAGAACAGGAATCAAGATTAGACAAGCATTTTGTCTGCCTATTCCCATTGCTACGGACTATTGCTACATGGCTTGTTATAGGGGTATTTATCGAAATTACAGACTAGTCCGTTAGCTATTCCCTGTAAACGACTTGTCTTTCCCACACGCTTGGGGATAGGAACCGTGATGCATCACCGATGCTACAATAATACAACAGGCGACCTAGTGAGGCACTCATTCTCTTGGTGGAGTGGATGCCGCCCCCGGCTGCTTGAGCTACTGCCTCTACGCTTGCGTGACGGATCGGCGGCGGGAATGCGGAAAGTCGTGTGGTACATAGGTGAATGAAAACGGATAACTTGGCTTTGACTAAATGTATCTCCATGTATCACAGCATGAATGTGACATATCAAAACGCACACCTATTCCACAACCGTTGGGATCGTTGGAGCACATTCAGGTGTTTCCCAGGTTTAGACTATATCTAACAGTCAACCATCTATCAGGCGATATTTAGAAGCTTGTTTTTTTTTTTTTATCATTGATTCGCACCACTCGGCTTGAATCTCATAATGGCACCACCAACTGTCGCAGAAATAGCATCGCTTATTGATCATTCCATCATTGATCCCTTCCATACGGATAAAGATCTAGTGAACGGCGTCGCTTTAGCCAAGAAGTATGGAACAGGTCGGTTCGTGACCCAACCATTTCGAGTCAAAGCAGCCCGGAAACTTCTTGAGGGAACAAACATCAAGCTACAAACTTTCGTTGGCTTCCATGGCGGAAACGACCATACTGAAGTAAAAGTACTTCAGGCAAAGAGAGCCATTGAAGATGGCGTACAAGAGTTGGACATGATTATCAATGTCTCAGCTCTGATGAGTGGTGACATCAACTACGTCGAGCAAGACGTCAAGGCGGTTGTTGATGTAGCGAAGGTGAGATGACCCCTTGACATGCAGCTGAAGGTCGCTGTTACTTATTACCCTCATTCATTGCTGACTTTATTTTCAGCCCCATGGTATCCCAGTCAAGGCCATCCTTGAAGTATACTATCTCAATGATGACCAAGTCAAATCAGCTGCGTTGGCGGCGGAACGTGCCGGCGTAGCATTCATCAAAACCTCCACGGGGTTGCGACCCGACACAACGGAAGACATTGAGCACAAAGTGAAGCTGCTCAGATCAATTTTGAAGCCTGAGACTGGGATCAAAGCTTCAGGAGGATGCTACACCATACATGCAATTCTGACTTATTACAAGGCCGGTGCCCGGCGTTTTGGTGCCTCTGCCACAGCCAGCATTCTGGACGATTATGCAAAGATGCTGGCAGATAATACGACTGGCCTCGAATAGTTTTGAGCATTCCTTTGTCAAATGAGATACTATTACCAATACTAATTATGTACCGACTCACTAGTAAATTCATAAAAGCCGATCCAATGAGATGAATCATAAGTACTAATGTGGTCTCCCGCGAAGCTGGAGAGCCAAGCTCTCCAGAGCAAGCAATTATGGAGGTTTGCATCTGTTGAAAGCAAAATGGCTGCGCAGCACACCATCGATTCTAAAGATGTCTTTACCCTACGTGTAGGTGGTCATCTTAGCGCGGCTGACCCATCATACCCCCGTCCACTTGTAACAGGTATGCTCTCGGCTCGCTGGGTAAAATCGAATACAACTCTAGCAAGGTATGTAGTCAACACAAGCCGGGCAATGGATATTCAAAGATAGCAGTAAGTCGTTAGGAAATAAATCCTATCTGTGGGCGAGATAGATGCTGAGATTAATCACCGAAAAAGAGACTGTAGCTAGGGAACTATACTAGGAGACGCACACTATACGTCTGTTTCTTCTCCACTAACCTCTTGTAGATCGTTATTCTTGACATCGTTACAATCCGGATCGTGGTGAGTTGGATCACCTCGATCCCAGGAGGCACGATCTAAAGGTCACGTGATCCTAGGACATCGATAAGATCCTATCCGTCGCCTCCTGGTTTCTTGTGCTCTACTTTTTACAGGTGAGAGTGCTTAGGTTACTTAACTGGCCGGTTATGCCAGGTTGTGGACCCTGAATTTAAGACAATTAATCCATTAGGTCGCGGGCCACCCTGGCTGGGGATAATTGGAAATCGCGACCCAACGCTTCCTTGATACAGATTGCAATAGATCTCCGCTAATACAAGTCCAAGTGCTAAATAGATGGTAGATTCGTGATCTTCGTATTCTTGCGTATCAGAGAGTGTCCTCATGTCGAATGGAGGTATATCGGTTATCTTTTCACTGTATCGAGATGCCTGCACCGCTATAGGTGATTCCCGGATTTCTCATGGAACTGTTGATATAGAAGGTTGGGAATCAACTTGCAATATTGGGCGATGTATTATACATGAGAAATTGACGTTTTGAGAGCGCCTGGATGAATTCTCCGCCTTGTCCACAGACTTTTGAAAAGAGCATCTCGGTCTCGGGAACTCGAGGATCGTGCTTATAGTGCATTGATGTACTTGTTGAAGGTGCGTTAGGTTTCGCCAGACTGCGGACTTCTGAAAGACGATAAGGTTGGCCAGATTTCGGGTTGTTCTATGTAATACTCTGCTGAAAGTTGTCGTGGTATTTCGACGAGTTCTTTACAGGTATCCGAGTTCCAGGTTAGGCCGTAGGGCAAGGCAGGGGCCTGGTCGCTTGGTCTGACAGGACTTGGGCTTCCTATCCTCTGTATCCCTTTATTGTATTTACTGTTGGGTAGTATGAACTTCTTGAAGTAAGGTCGAGTCAGAATCGGATATGCAGAACTAACAGATCTTTGCGCGTGGTAAGCTTAATAACTTTCCCGTTTCGCGATTTCTAGTAATAAAGGATTACTGAGAGCATTTTGCGAGACCGCTGAGTCTTGGCGGCTTTGCGTCATCAATATAAGTAATGAGAAAGTAAAGGCGTAATGGTGTTGTGCGGAACGACAGGAAGCCGGGGTGGTGCAACCAAAAGCATTAGGCATTTGACGGATATTATAGCTATGGGAAGGAGCTTTGTCCTCTAGTCCAGAAGGTGAATTGTGGTTGTGTACGACGCGTTTGATCGACCAGAGACAAATCCAAGGCTGATTGCGTGATTGAGCAAGTAAGCCATTCAGACACCGTCGAATATCGTCCAAGTCATGCAGGTATGTCACCTACGCGGTGTTCCTGTGGTAATATGGTTTTAATATAACTATGGTTCCCACATTGCCGTGCCGGAAAGCGATTATGATAGCGGAAAACAGTCGCGTCTAGCCTGTATTCTTGCTCCCGCTCGTCAAATGTTATACCACGGCTGCACCTTGTGACTGTTCACGTTCAGTAATCTCAAAACCATCATCCCGAGCACCTCGTTTGGCATTACCTACACATTGCTGCGCCTCTATACGGGATTACCAATAATACCAGTGCAATACTCTACGGTCTTTCGAAAACTGCTACTGGTCTTCATGTAGGCTTGGGCAAATTATCTACCATTTGCCATCAACAATCAAAGAACTCTACCGGCTATCGCAGAAGTTTCTATCAAAAAGCCATGGCGGCCTTTGCTTTGAGGTCATATTTCTCTAGATTAGGCTAGAAAGCTTATGCTTTGCTTGTATATTGCTAGGCCGTATGTCAGCGTCGCTATGCAGGGCGGAGGACTAAGACAAGGCATTTATCTAGTTATATTAGGAACATAGTATAATAATCTTAGGGGTATGAACTGTCATCCGGTTATTCGCAATGCTATCAATGCACTAGGCTATATCAGTTTTATATTGGGCGCGATAGAGGTTACTCTGGTGTTACCACCCCTTTATTTCATTCCGGGAAGTGCTCTATGGTTAATACGGTGTCTTTGCATACTTTTTGGAGCGATACTCACGACTAAGCATATACAAGGTATGTATGATCAGGAAGGAGACGCTGCCCGACATCGCCGCACACTTCCTCTTGTTATCGGAGATAGTCTTGCTCGATGGAAGATAGCGTTCTTGTCTAGGGTATTATGTGCCCTGTCTTTTAGGACATTTCTCTTGCTCCAATGGGCTCAAGTCTATGTTTTGCAGGCTTAGTGGGATTTAGAGCACTGAGTTACAAAACAACTTCGAGTGATAAGACGACATTTGTCTTCTAGAATAATGTGTTTCTATTTTGTATATTCTTCCGGTCCTTTGAGGCTTTGTAGAAACGCAACTAGCTCTAGGACTTGAACTAGGAAACATCCTCGTACAGGTGTTAAGATTGCCTAATTGGAATGAAAAAGAGTTTGTTTACTAACACGGTGTTTCTACACTTGGTTTGATCTATTATCTTTCGGGTGATAAGCATAACATCGAAGTCTTTAGCCGTGTTCATTTTCATTAATTCGTCCAGTTATTGTATTGTCGAAAATGAATCGCTGACAGAATGATATTCACGCACACATGTGGGCAGGCATCCCGTCGACAGAAGTTATACGATAAAGGACCACACAGTAACAGAACAGGTCTTAGTATCAAGCGTTCTATGGTAATCCTGACTGTAATTCACCTCTCTAAATCACCCATTTACGATATTGGCTTCTGGTCTTTTTCCTCTTATGCCACAGGGCTCAAACTCTCAGTCTTGACGAAATCCAACGCGGTTTCAACCACGCCTGTAGTCCACCTCAAGTGGGGCGAATGGCCGGAAGGACAATAGTACATTGAAAAAGCTCCCGCCTTTGAGCCCTGTAGAGCTGCCATGCCTTCCTGATATTCCTTCGGTAGCGTCATATCATTCTCTAGAACCAAATAGGCGCACGGCGGAGATTGATAAGCGTTGTTGGCGAGTCTCGTAATTAAAACAGGGGACCTAGTAAGTCTTCGACAGGATCAAGGTCATTGAACAGGAATCTTTTATGCTCAACAATTGTACCAAGCCCTGAGAATCCGTGTTTCTCATTTAAATCATAACAATTAGTATAAGAAAGACCTTATCTATAACGCTTTACTTACGTGGAAGGTCAAAATTTTACCTTGAGCAAGAGAATGAACCGTTACGCTCGGAGATGGATGGCAGGAAGGAAAATCAAATTTTAGGCAGTTCGTGACAGAGTCATTGATGGGTGTTACTTGTTTTTAGCTCTTGGAGCCTGCTGTTGTTGGTTCCCGGCCGTTGGTCAGATGTTTTAGTTTGGTATCCACAAATCTCACAGCATGCTGCTATGCTCAAGTTGGTAACTAGTGACTCTTATTGGCGACCAAGTCGCAATGCAGCAAATTGCTTATCGCTTGTAACATGTCAGTGATTAATTTAGCATTGACAATAATACAATTTTATTCCGGCCGCCACAGCCTTCATCGGTCCTATCTACTCAATGCACAGAACTCAAACCCAACGATGTTGCAGTAGGATAGAGATGTGACGGTAGTGGTTGGACGGCAGATACGAGGTGGTACGGCCGTGTCTATCTCTAGTGTAATATAAGTCGACGGAATCCGACTGGAGTTTTGGTTAGCTGAGTTTTCAGAACAAACATGCTAAAAGTAGCCTTTGCAACCCTGTTTTCACCCTTAAACATATAACTGAACTTAATTGACGATTCTAAAAACATTCATCAAAGCTTAGGAATTTGCTTCTGGAATCACGTACATAACGCTATGCAGCAAATGTAATAGGCGTAATGCACTAGAAGGCTCTTATACTGTGTGTTTGTAAGTTGTCTGCAAGCTCGGCAACTGTCGTATCATTTTATCTAGTAGATAAAATATAAACTTCGCATCCCCCGGACGTGCAATAACAGTGCCGGCCTAAAAAAAAATTAAGTTAATCAACTATCTATAGTTTTAATTTAGGAGTCAATTATTGTTTTATGATCAACTCTCGCCTAATTAATCTAGCTTTAAGGAATGAAAGGGTCATGGAAGCCTTCAGGCACAAGAAAGGTATAGATATAAATGAATCTAGTGATCCTGCCCTTTAAGCTCTATGAGATGGCTGTTATTTAGACCATTAACACAATCCTACTGGGCAGGAAGCTATAGCTATGCTTCAATATGTCGACATTACGATCTTGCACCAGGTCTGACACTGTCTTTCTGATAATATCGATACCCTGGGGACCATCTGGAGGCGGTGGAATAGTCCCCGAGGAAGGCAGGACTGAGGCTGTACACAAGTAGCCTCTTTTTTCCCGCTCAGTTATGAGAGGATCGCAGCATTTGGGATCATTCCAGGCTCCGTGAAGCAGAATAAAAACTTGCTTCGTGGTATTCATTTTGACAATATTGCTGCTGTGGAAGTCGGATCGAATAAGTGGATCAAGAATTAAACTTTGCAATGATCAATATTGATTCATTTTATTAGCAAGTGTTATAATGAGCGAATCTGCTTTTGCTAGGTCGCTTGGCATGTTGAGAAACGAGAAATGGTACGCGGCTATGCGGCTCCTAATGAGGGTCATGGCTTTCTTGGAACCATCGAGTCCTATTCCATGTGTGTTGCTTGTCACAATTCTTACTCTTCGAAGCCTTTACGAAAGAATATCAATACTCACGAAGCTTGACATGAAGAGTGGAAAGATTCTCAAAATCTATCAAGTGTCCATGAGATAGCTGCAAAGCGAAATACACTGACCATGATATGATACGCTGCGCAAAAATGGCCTTTTACAACACATCTTGGATCGATTGTGTTCGGGAACTAGCTTTCTACGATAGAACAGTTTAAGCAGCGTATGAATGAGCGAATACTCGTAAGTAATTTCCATATTGACACGAAAATATCGTAATTGATTATGTTGTTGCACGCACAGGTGAAAATAGACAAGGTGGGTGTCTCGCACTAGGTTAGATTATCTGCGTAATTTATAATTCGTTTTGTACACTATCAATGTATGCAATGATACTATTGCACCAATCTTAACTTTTTTTTTCTATAAGCTGGCGTGGAACTCCTTTTGTCAAGTCGAATTTCTTGAGGAGCTTTTAGATGTCCATATCTCTAATCGCATCGAGCTCTAGGGCTGTGCTCATCTCACAGCAACCATCGACAAAAGTTTGCGTCTGCATCCACCGTCGCCTACCGGCGGATATCGCTGATCTCCATTAGAAAAAAATCACTACAAACGGAATATATATCCTAGGCCACATTACTACTGTAGCTCAAGGCGGCTTATGAAAGAGCTAATGAATAGATTCGGAGAAGGTGAACGACGAGACCTGAATTGATAATAGATTCAAGGGATTTCACGATTTTTTGGACAGCATCGATTCAACTTTCTATGAAAAATTATTGGTAGCGTCGTAATAGCGCCAGTCGCTATCAGAGGGCTTGAGGTGGGTCAAGCTTTTCATTACAAATGTATAGCGTCTAAGTGAGTTCCGTAACCGCCAACTCCAGGTGTTCCAACGTGTATACTCTGAACAATGCGCAGCCGAGTCTCCACGGGAAGTGAATAGAAGGGGGAAAGCTTATCCAAATCCGCCGTCTTGCCAGTGGGTCGTCGCTATAACTCCTCAGATGCGTCAGCAGGGTAGAAACGGAGCCCGAGGTTGGGTTGAATGAGTGCAGCCCCTTAACACCATCGTATTGCATCATCTTGGCGTTATTCATGCATGCAGAGGGGAGGATGGGTGACTGTCGCTAAACAAAGGAAGCTAGTAAATATAGGCTTGTAAGCATGAATAGTCTAAGAAAGTCAAACTAGGCATGCGTTATATTTGGAGGAAATAAACAGAGGCCCAGTTGCAAGTAAATGACTGACGATTGGCTCCAATCATCAAGGCCTTACGTTAACGATGTATAGCAAGTGACTGCAGGAGTGGGGTGGCTTGCTCTATTAAAAAGAGAGAAAAACATCAGATTTTAATGGAGTACTTCAAGAATTACAAAATAACATTATAAATATGAATGCTAAAACTTCTATTACAACTCGTATATAACTTACTTCAGTTTACAAGAATACCAAACGCCTAATAAGCAGCATTCGCTAGGCGAACGTAGCATTGCGTCGGTTCCCTCGCGAACCTCTGCACGGCATTATACCCACTCAAGTCTTCTGGGCACTTCAAAAGGTGAAAATGCCAGAGGATAAGACCAAATTGTATCTTGAGCGCTTGCAACGCCAGCTTCCGCCCGAAGCACCCTCTATTACCCAACCCGAACGCCAGTGTTGGCCCGGCCATGGAATCAAACACTTCCGCGCCCGTATCCTCATCAATCCTCAACCAGCGCTCCGGCTTGAAAATTCCAATTTCCGCATCGTTCCAATTGCCTGTTAGGGCCTTTGACTCGGCGCGCCGCGCACCGGGACTTCGCATGTTGTCCTCAAGCGGCATGTTAGGCTCGAGGTACCCTGCGCCATTTGCCATGAGAAACACGTCTGTTCCTTTTGGAATGTTGCGCCCTAGAACCGTGGTATCCTGCTGCGCCCTGCGTACTACGAACGCGATTGTGTTGGCGTGGCGTAGGATCTCTTCTACGACCGCGTCCAGGTAGGGGATATAGGCCATGGCGCCCGCGAACTCCGCGTACGTGGGCGCACGCTTCTCCCGTGCGGCCTCTGGGAACGCTCCGCGCAGCTCTATACGCAGTCTCTCCTGAGGCGCCGGGTTGTCTGCAAGCATTTTGACCCCCCACGCTACCGTAGTGGCACTCGTATCGTGGCCCGCGGTCATAAAACCGAAGAATTCGTCCGCGATGCCCCGACGCCGGTACTGCGGCTCGCGGCCTTCTTTAGCTGCGACGTCCCGCTCACGCAGCAGGACGCTATGCAGAGCACTGCGCGGCTGCGTGTCGCCGGCTTCGATCAGCGTAATGCATTCCTCTGTCTTGCCTCGGATATACGCGTCCTTGACAGCCGTAGCCCGGCGCATGTAAGGGAATTTGCGAATTATCCACGACGTTAGGCGCGGCGCGGGCGACAGCTGAGTATCCGTTACGGAGTTAGCGAGTGTTAGCACCGCGGAAAATACCTCGGGGACGGTTGCGTCTTCGGGAAAGGGCACTGGAGTATCGATGGTCGTCTCATCTGGCATGCTGGGTGGCGGGTTGGCTTGCCACCGCCGCACGGCCTCCATCCGTTGAATAGTATTGCTTTCGGCCTCAGGAAGGCCGAAGGAGGAAGCGAAGATGCTATCCAGCGCGAGGAACGTAATATCATGGTGCGCGCCGAACGGCCGCCCCTGTGCGACGTTGCACTTAAGCTGCCACAATTTGATCATAGTATTCGCAGCCTTATATACCTCCGGCGCCGAGACTTGGGAGATGAATGTAGGCGCCATAAGGTGGTTTATTAGGTTGCGATTCCTTTTAAAGCGGTCGTCCGTCGAGAGAAACTGGATGTGCTGCTCGGGCAGAATGCCGCTATTGGGTTCCGGGGGTTAGTATCTGAACTCCTCGGGCCTCGTCGGTAGCCACCGAGAAAAATGTCTTCAGGCCAGAAGCATTAGAACGAGCAATTCAAAGAAGAAGTCCACTTACCCGATCAGGTCGCCGAAGAAGCCGCTCCGGTCGAACTCCTTCGTCCGCCGCAGGAGTATATCCTGGCTCTCAAAAGGGTCGGTAACGACGACCCATGGGAGCGACATAGGCGTAATAAACGCCTGGATAATCGGGGAGTGGTGGCGCGATGTTAAGGACGTGAGCCAGCACTTTCTCGTAGCACGGTTTCGTTAGCAAGTTCGGACCACCCTCATCTGCTGTAGTGCACACATCACGTACGAAAATGCGCTTGGTCTTCATAACATAGACCATCATCTCAGGCACGTCTCCGAAGAGTTTATTGGCCGCATCCCTATTGTACGGAATGCCCTCAAGGGGCTTTGGCAAGGCGGTGCGGTATAGGGCGTAAAGAGCTACCAGGACCACGCTGGAGAGCAGTGCGTTTCCTAAGGAGGAGAAGATAGCGCCCATGATTGCTTCCGAGAATACTAGAGCGCGGCGACAGAAAGGGAATCGTGTGGATGTAGAAAGTAGGTTTTGAGGTTACAAACTCTCCAGCCAGAGTGGGCTTAGCAAAGTCTGAGACGAGAGCCGCAGATGAATGTTTTCGGAGTTTCACAAAACTCGATCGCTCAGTCACAAGTGTGATGTTGCTGACAGCGGTCCTTGTCAGCACCGAGACGCCCTGACCGCTTATCAACTGCACGCTGGGAGCTCAGCAGTGAGACTAGCGTGAGTCCGGCTAGCTTGGGCCAGCAGACAGACTGAGCTGAAAGAGGTATTTTCGCGTCACCCCTTATTCCGGATCGCCTTTTACAAGCAAGCATTTTACGTTCGCTATTTCAAATCCAAAATGAGAATGTAAATGAAAATATAAAATAAACTTTGTACTGAAATTATGAACTTTAGAAAAGTGAATATAATTATAATCATTTTGGTGCTTTATTTATTATCATATAAATTATTATATTAATAAATTTTTACTATTTAAATCAAAACATTATATGTATATTTTGTTGACATACAATATTTATAATATGCTTATAAGTATTCTGATTCATTGTTTCATTTACTTTCATTTATGTTGTTCAATTCAATTGAATGTTTTGAAAATCGGTGTCCCGTATCGCAAATGAATGCTAGGAAAGAAAGGGAGCCAGGCAAGGGGCGTTTTGACTTATCATTTCTAGCAATATCATTTCCAATGCCTTACACCAGTCATTCGCTGCTTCGCTTGCTGCATCCGCATTGAATCATTGGTACGTCTTCTTTCTTCTTTTGAATTCCAGACTCGCTTTCGTACCGCAAGGACTTGGTAGCTACGTTTGGAGAAAGGGTTGAACCCTTGCAACTCCTTCACCGGTTCAATTCCACTTCTAACCTGTCACTATGACTGATCATCTCGTATTGCATTTCGTACATTGTCGAGGTCATCACATGCACGAGAAGAGTGGGGGGGTTCGTGATAACAGGCCAAATTAGTCTATCGCCCTGGTATTCGATGGTTGAAGGTCCAGTCTGCCCTGCCCAGGCTCTACTAGTTACGACACCTGTATTCTACCTAGTTGAAAAGATCGATGGAGGAGTTTCGATGCCTATTCAGCACTTTCTTCATATTGACGTATGCATCCTCAGCTGATATCGGTGTCCTTGGACTTCCTAGCTATTACGGCCTTGCTTTTAACACTGGCCCGGAATAGGAATGAAGTCCTGCTCTGCTATGATGTTGAGACACTGATATATTGAAACAATTCCAGCCAGCAATACCTGCAACCTAGAATCCTTGCCACCCACAAATCTTATTCCTGAATCGGGGCTCAGTCGCCGTCTGCCGTGAAGGTATGGTGTCCCTAACGTCATATTACTCGTGAGGATCTTAATGCCTACCCTTGTTCCCTAATGTGAGCCTGCTCCGTCTGATCCAGGGATGAAGTCCAACTTACTTGGCCTATCACAATGAATAGGTATGCACATGCAGCCTTCAGGAGCAGAACTACAAGGATTTGGGCTTTCCAGGTCGGGTTCGAACTGAAATCACAAATCTAAGGCTCTTACCATGCATGAGTGCGAGTCCTTTTTCTATCCTCCAAGTCTCCTAGGTACCACACGCTTAGGGTAATTACCTAGATATTGATACCCTTCCATCACATGGACGACGCCTTTCTCGTCTCCTTTGTTCAAATCCAACTATCAATGCCAAATTATTCCACATATCTAGCCAAATTTGTGTCATCACCTCCCAAAATGGCAGGCAATGCTCAGGCTATGACTATCACGATGATCGTATGTACGATCGTGACTCTTTTATTCATGAGCCTTAGATTCTACTGCAAGCAGTACCTTGGCACCAAGCTTGCTTTGGATGACTTGATTCTAGCTATTTCCTGGGTAAGTCCGATTGAATGCTAAGTCTTGCCGCTTGTCGAACGAATATTGTGCGGCATTACATGGATATTCGGGATTGTTAACTAGAGAGCAGCTTCTTTTTCTCTCGTTTATCATTCTCTCCATCTATACCACAAAGTATGGCCTGGGGAACCATTACGCCGATCTTGACCTAACACTACTTCCTGAAGCGCTTTACCTGATGCCGATTGGGCAGTTCTTCGCCGTCATTTCCGTCGCAGTGTCCAAATCATCCTTCATCCTGACGCTTCTGAGGCTGGTGCGTGTAGCTTGGCAGAAGGGCGCGCTGTGGTTCATGCTTGCCACCATCAACATATCAATGCTAGCCATATCCATCGTTCAATTCTATCAATGCAGCGACCCACCAACTGCGGGATGTGTCACTACCGATGCCGTCCTTGGTCTCGGTATTTTTGCAGCTGGATGTATGCCGACCCTACGATGCCAAGATCTACGGAGAGAGTAAATGCTAACATCAGGCGGTGGACAGACTCTGCGGCTATGGACCTCGTCCTTACAGCGTTCCCGACCCTTGTGATATTCAATATACAGATGAAGAGGCGTGAAAAGATTGGTGTTATTGCCTCGATGAGCCTGGGCGCTGTGTTAGTCCGATCTCACTTTCTATCAACTCAAGTAACCATCCGACTGACACAGGGTCCTCTGATCTTTAGTGCTGGCTGTGTTGGGATTTATAAGGCATCGATCATCCCTAAGGTGTCGCGAAGCATTGACTTCACATGTAAGTCTCAACCAATCATTTTTCTTAAGCGTAGGAATTTGGCAAGAACTTTCTGGATACTGACGGAAATTCGTTCTTAGACGGAACGGCTGATGTCCTCATCTGGCTGTGCGCAGAGGTTACGGCTACCATTATGGCAGCGTGTATACCATTCTACCGGCCACTGGTTCGCAAGGTCGCTGGCAAGGGAAGCCATCTCAACCCGGAGTCATACGGCCTGTCCAACAGAACCAAAGGTGCCAACAGACTGGGCAGTCGTGCAGACATCAAGGGGGGATTCCATGGGACTTCTGACGACAGCAGTGAACGGAGAATCATAGAGCATGACTCAGCCCGTATAGTGGCAAAGACCGACATACAGGTTGAGTATGATTTATATTCCCAGACCGAGCCAGAGATAGAGCGGCATGGACATATGGACGTCTTCTAAAGTGCTGGTATCGAATACTTCGTTGCAGTCCAGTGTAGGATGAGTCTCCCCAGATTCGTTATACTGTATAAATAATAATTACGCTTTGAAAGTTTCTTCTGTATATAAAAAACACTGTTGTATAAGAGTTGAGTAATACTGAACACGAAGTGCTACAAAATCAAATACCACTCGGGAAACATCTTTGTGGATGCTACATGGTTCATATTACTCTGATAGTGTATTCCGTACGAGCACAGATCTCCCTCAATACTTATGCTTCAGGCTCCACGTGCGTTTGATTCTTTGGTCTATGCAGGCCTTAGGCTCAATTGCTTCGAAATACGGGACGGACCACAAAAGGGGCCGCAAATCCACTCTTAGGGAGTCAAAGTTTCAATCGAACACTAATTTCGAAAACTATGAATTTGTGATCTATCGACGTGGAACCTCAGCCCCTGATCTAGTTCGAGCTTAATGAATAGCCACCCCTGACCAACATGCAAGTAACTCACAATTGACTGCATCTGCCGAAGACGTCAGAAGGATTTTTGCAATCTACTTAAACGAACAAGAAAGAAAGAACCGATAGCCCCTCACTATTTCTAAAGGCTCGTTAAACGGCATTCGTGGTAGTATTTTTTCACTACCTGTCATTCAAGCGCTACAAGGTCTATATAAAGCACATGGCCGCACTTAAATGTATATGCATTCTTGAAATCATGTTGTCTTCATCGCTCTACAAGGTATGAAATATAGTTGGTAATTATATATCTTATAGGAACGTATTTTCCCTTATTACCTGTCGATACTTTGCAACATGTATACTCAGAAAATTAACCTACCGGAGTTGGAGAGCATATGGAAGTGGCCTCGAATGGTCAATCCGTACCTTTCAGAGGTCGAGCAAGAGTCCTTCGAATGGAGTGCTAGCTTTGGCGCTTTCCCCTCCGAAATTCATTCTCTGGTCCATGAGAAAGGAAAGCTAAGTGAGTCGAGTCATCCCATTCTCCATTTCTGCCAGTCTTCGGCTAATAGGCTCGTAGATTTATTAGCTGGTATGTGCTATGCACGGCAGACGAAGGGTAAGGGTCTTTGTCCATGATCCAGTTACTTACTGAGCCATAATTAACATGGTCACTATTCAAGAACAATTGAGAACAGGTTGTGATATTATGCACCTCTTCTTCATGTTTGATGAGTACTCAGATAAATCTGAAGCCGAAGAGGTGCGGCAACAAGCCATAATTCAGATGGATGCCTTTCGCAATCCGGAGAAGTCCCGGCCAGAGGGGGAGTGGGTAGGTGGCGAGTTCACACGACAGCAAGTAATCTTCGCTAAACCCATGCTATGTCTATTACACTAACTTATCCCACAAGATTCTGGCTTCGTCTTCCCAAAAATTGCACCGAAACATTTCGCAAGCGCTTTATCCAGACTTGGGAAGACTATGCGATGGCAGTCGCACACCAAGCAGAGGAGAGATCGAAGCTGGACGTTCCTGACCTGGAGAGCTTTCTCCAGTTGCGAAGGATGACCTCCGGTGCGCTTCCCACGATAGCCCTGTACGAAATGGACCTGGATATTCCAGACGAAGTTAGGCGACATCCGACAATCATAGGCATGGAGACAATCGCGGTGGATCTGATCAGCATTGGGAACGTGAGTGTGTTCTGGAGCCATCACAATACGAATCTTGGATTAATCGGGTTTGATTGATTTACAGGACATATTATCCTACAATAAGGAACAGGCCGTTGGTGATGATCAACACAATATTATCACCGTGATCATGAGACACTTTGGCGTCGACCTCCAGATGGCTATCGACCAGGCGGGCAAGATGTGCTTTGCCGGTATTGAACGTTTTAACGAGCTGTATTTGGATCTCCCACGTTGGCTAGGGCCGGTAGACCTGGATGTACAGAAACTCGTCGACGGCATGGCAATGTGTGTGGGCGGCGTCTGGCATTGGAGCTACGAAAGTCAGAGGTACTTTGGGAAACGTGGGCTCGAAGTAAAGCGGTCACGATCCTTGCACCTCCTGCCCAGGGTGGTCGGCAGTGCTCTTGGACCTGTTCCGGTAGACGACACAAAATTGTAATTAGCTTTTCCTCTAATACCTTGAAGATGTTTAATATTGGACTTTATATACAGAAGGATTAGAAACAATTTTTAGTTTTGGATTAATGCATAGTGACAAGCTGTCAACTCTAGTTCTAGCCTCTCCAACGACCAGATGAACACGCATCTGCGGGCAATATTATTCAAGATCACTCAAACCTTTGTAGCTTTCCCACGGGAACTCTGTCACGATTCCTAAACACAACGAGAAGACTCTTTGCGATATTGCCGCGAAGAGTAAAAGGCTTGAGAGATTAAATAACTAAATATGAAGTACTCTGAGTTGAAATTATGACAAGTTACTTTGAAGGTGGAGTGTTTATTGCTCCAATAGTATGTCTACACGCAACTGACTGGGTCCCGTAGGATTATGATATGTAATATTTCCACGGAACGTGACGTCGATGCACTGCGGCCTCCTTAGGAGATGCTTCCTACAAGGGGCAACACTGCGTCTATCCGTTTTATTTAATATAAAAGCTCCAGGGGCCTTGGACGATGATTCTCGAACCATTCGCCCTCAACATCTATATTCATGAGTTACAATTTTGCCGCCCACATTCTCTTGCATCATGGCCTCAATGAGCGAGTCACCTCTTCCTCTATACTTCTTGTCTTATGACGAGGTCACAGTTTTTCGCATCACCACCGCAGTGCTTGCGTTGCTAATTGTATATTTTCTGGGCAATGCCGTCTACTCGGTCACTATGCACCCCCTTGCCAACTACCCTGGTCCTATGTCGACGGCCGTGAGCCGGATTCCATGGTGGATACAGGCAATTAGCGGTAATCAGATACCATGGATGCTTAAACTCCACGCAAAGTATGGCAGTGTCGTCCGGTTCAGTCCGAATGACTTGAGTTATGTCGACCATGGAGGACAGGCATGGAAGGCAATTCACAGCCATGTAAAAGGCACCAAAGAATTCCTCAAGGCACAAGAATGGTTCGTTGACACTGGTAACGGTTAGTATGATCCGATCACCCGAGGCCCAATCTCGCGAGCTGATGCAGGTTTAGGGGTTAGAGGCATGAGCAACTACCTAGAGGTTGAGCAGCATCGCCGTCTGCGTCGCATTTTTGCCCCGGCCTTCTCTGACCGAGCCTTAAAAGCTCAAGAACCGCTCTTTCGCAGACATGTAGACATGCTAGTCTCCAAGCTCGATGAAGCTACTGACATAGGCACGCCTGTCAATATGGTTGACATGTACCATTTCACCACGTTTGATACCATGGGAGACTTGACGTTTGGGCAGCCCTTAGGCCTGCTCCAAGATGGCAAGTACTCCGCATGGGTTCAACATGTTTTCGACGCCGTCAAGATTATTCCACTTGCCCAGTTTATCCAGTATTACCCCATTCTCAATTTCCTCTTCAAACGATTCGAGCCCAAGTTTGTCAGCGACATGAAATACAATCACTTCAGGCATTCGGCAGATAGGGTAGACTTGCGCCTCAAAAACGGCTCGAAAAAGCCTGATATCTGGAATATGGTTCTTTCAGTTCAAGAAGAGGAGCGGCTTACCCTCCAGGAGATGCACGTCAATGCCGAAGTCTTCATCCTCTCTGGAAGTGAGACCACCGCCACTGCCATGTCTGGTCTCACGTATTTTCTCATGAAGAACCCTAAAAAGTTGGATTTCTTGGTAAAGGAGATCCGCCGCAGTTTTTCTAGCGATGACGAAATTACATTCGAAAGCACTGCTGGCCTGAAGTATCTGAACGCCTGTAAGCAGTGTCCACCGACGCGACCCTATACATCAATTCTGATCGTGGTCACTGATGCAAAAGTCAAACCCCATACAGGCATACAAGAAGCTATTCGTCTATATCCACCTGTACCTTCTGGCGTGCCCCGCGTCGTACACCAAGCAGGAGAAAATATTCTAGGCCGATGGGTCCCTGGAGACACGCGTGTCTCCGTGCATCATTGGTCTACGTACCGTCACCCTGAGAACTTCCATAATCCAAACGATTTTGCACCAGAGCGATGGCTTGGATCCGATGCCACTTATCAGAATGATCGTCGCGAGTCCTACCAACCGTTTGGCTTTGGGTCACGCAATTGTGTGGGTCAGAATATGGCAATGCATGAGATGCGACTCATGGTGGCCAGGCTCTTATATAAATTCAACTTCGTGCTCTGCGACTCGTCAAGTGTTTGGACGGATCAGAAGGCATACGTCTTGTGGGAAAAGAAGCCCCTGATGTGTCGGATTGAGAAAGCTGGCAAAACATAACGCATTTTGGTGGAGAGATTTAGAGTCGGTGGTCGTATATATACTGGTGAGCTGAAGTCTCCTCAGCCCACGAGGTTTCTTGGAGCAGGGGGAAAATAAGATTGAATAATAGATGATTTTCGAGAAAGTGCTAATTAATCTACTTTTTATATATTAACACGTAGTTGAAAAAAATGCTGTAATTTATAAATCGAGCTAATTACTATCCTTAACGGAATGAAAAAGCCAACTTGATAATATTCTTTAATATTTCAACATTTCCAACGGAGCGCAATTAAAAAGCACTGTCTTATTTCACTTTCAAGTCGAGGTTGTTGCAAGACTCTCGCTCGTGGTTACTTAATTATATACTCTAACCTTGTAATCATCCCTCCATTTATCTTCTATAATAATCAATTGCGACTCCTGAACCTTCTTGAGGTATGAGTCCTCAGGCGTTTCTTTGTAGTCCTCTCGATCAATGTCCATGTACCCTGCTTTGGCGATGCTTCGCGGTGTGATCATAAGCGAGTGGCCTCAAGAAACGGTCAGAATTGAGGTCCAGTTGGGATAGCAGATAGTGGGGTAAGTTAGAAGCTCACCGTTGGTTGACTTGTCACAAGCAATTCTCATCATGCAAGCTGCGACATCTTGCTGCTCACCAAATTCGATCCCGTGGTCCAGAAGCCACTGCTCATACTCGCCTGACCGTATGGCACTTTTGATCCAACACGGCGCAACATACGTGATTCTTATGCCTTGTTCCCAGCTCGATCGTCTCGCCGTCCGCATAAAGCCGCGCAGGGCATACTTAGTAGCTGTATACTCCCAATTGCCGGGCGAGTCGATATAAGCAACCATGCTCCCCGTAATAATGAAACACCGGTCCCGATCTTCGATATCTGGCTGCTTGCGAAAATAGTGTACCGCCAACTTCCAAGTATATAGAGACCCACGAAGGTTGACCTCAATAATGTTCAGGTCCGGTCGAATAGGCTCTCCATTGGGGTCGTCCAGATTCCAAAGGCTATCGCCAGAGCTGCGACTGATGCCAGCGTTCGCGATGACAATATCGACACTGTTTCCAGGACTTTGGCTCTTAGCAGCCTCGAACATTGCTTTTTGTTGATCCCAGTCTCTCATATCACACTTGACGAAGACACAACGGGTGGCTTTGGCGTTCAATTCCTCTTCAATCATCCTGCCCCGATCATTGACGTCGCCGAATGTGACAAACGCGCCTGCATCACAGAATGCTCGAACGAAAGCCTCCCCCATGCCATTCGCCCCTCCAGTGATAATGACAGACTTGCCCTTCACATGGGTCACATCGGGTACGACTGTATGATCAATGGGCCCAGAGTACGTATAGCGAGGTACTGGCATGTTGTCTTCGTTCTATGCCGTGAACGTCAAAGTGTCTCAATTCCCGTAGTAAAACTTCAATCCAGTTAACGCTCAGACCTCAGATATCTATCGGATGTGGAGGCAATCAAATGCCGTGCAATTCACTCAGACGGGAAACTGGCTTCATCAGACTTAGCCCCTGCTTGAGGCGGATTTCCGGCACGGTAAACTGCATTAGGTTTGCCGTCGTGACGAAGCCGCCGGGAATACGCCTCGGCTGAAGATAACTAATACTCACCCGAACAGGGTTTATTCACATATCAAGGCTTTGCCAAAAACCTCTCATTGCGTGCTTGCTGGCAATGCGAGCTTTGGGAATGACCTAACTTCAAGTTGCTGTCGTTCAAGATTCAGTCCTATGTGGGCGTATTCAATCTTTCTGGATGAAGCTTGAGGCTATTTTATGATTTGAGGCAGCCTTAGTCCTCCGCACCCGCAACTATAGTATTTAGCAGCTGTTGATTCGCCGCACCTTCGACTTTTCCATTTGTACAGACCATTTCGTTTGTGACGAGGCCCGTTATCGAGCTCGCCGTTTAATTAGTATCGCATCTCCTCTAACATATACGCTATGACTCCCATTGTCCAGCCTCCGGTTTTTCGCGCGGTCCGTCCTGGCTCAAACGCAGTCCTCGTACCACAGTCGGACGGTGAAGTTCCACGCGTGCCAGCAACGGAGTTTCCGGAAGTTCCAAACGGCGACAACATCCTCTTGACAGAGAGGGGCACTGGTTTCCAAGATGAGGTGGAGAGCGACCCGTTCAAGCTTAGCTCTGCTTTCGCCTACGAGCCTCGGAAGCTCAAAGTCTTCACCATCGGAGCAGGGTTCTCGGGGTTGCTCATGGCGCACAAGTTCCAACACAGGTTCCCGAAGATGCGAGAATTTGTAGAGCACACCATATTTGAGGCGCGGAGTGAAGTCGGCGGGACTTGGTTTGTGAATAATTACCCCGGGGTCCAGTGTGATGTCCCAGCACACATCTATGTAAGATACCGAAGATAAGAATACTCGATGAGAGCTTCTGAGGCTGACTAGCCTCTCTAGGCTTTTCCATTTGACCCTAATCCAGATTGGAGCCGATTTTATGCCAGCGGTGCCGATATTTTGAGTTATATCAAAAGCACTGTCAAAAAATGGAACCTTGACCAGGACCTACAGCTTAACACCAAGGTAATCGGTGCGCGATGGCTAGAGGACCAGGGTCAATGGAGAGTGACGGTCGAGCACGAGGGAGATCAGCGTGATGAATTTTGCCACGTCCTGATATCAGCTCAGGGCGTCCTGGTGCATGAGTCTTGGCCCGAGATCCCAGGTCTCCGCAATTTCAAAGGCCTTGTAACGCACTCAGCGAGCTGGGAGCATGACTACGATTACTCCGGCAAGAAGATAGCAGTCATTGGTAACGGCTCATCTGGCATCCAAATCGTTCCGCAGATGGCCAAGCTGCCCGGGACGGATGTCAAGAACTTCATCCGCGGGCCTGCTTGGGTGTACTATCGAGCGCCGCCATCAAAACATCTTGGAAGGGAAGACCCGGATCCCAACCCAAGGTACACGGACGAAGAACGGCGCAAGTTTCACGACCCAGCGTATCATTTGGAACACAGGAAGGGCATAATCTCTCGTACAAACAAGTCCTTTCACATATTCATCAAGGGAGAGAATAACAAGGAGGGTATGCGACTAGCAACCAAACAGATGGCCGAGAAGTTGAACCATGACAAGAGACTCTGCGATATGTTGATCCCCAAATGGGAGCTGGGATGTCGCAGAATCACTCCGGGCCCGGGATATCTGGAGTCTTTCCTCAGACCGAACTGCGATATCACGAACAGCCCCATAACACGAATCTCAGAGACTGGGGTCCATACAGACGACGGCGAGTTTTATGAATGTGACGTTGGTAAGTAGAAAGGATTGACAAAAACGACAACGCCCTCTCCTCGTAGTGTCCTCTACAACTGCGGTGTATGGAGAAGAAGGCCCAACACTGACTGACAACTTCCCAACAGTGGTATGCGCGACGGGGTTCGATGTATCTCATCGGCCAAGATACCCCATCATAGGCAAATCTGGCACAGATCTTGCCACCAGATGGGCTGATGACCCAGATTCATACATCTCAGTTGCAGTACCCGACTATCCCAACTATTTCATGATGATGGGACCTAACTGCCTTGGCGGCCACGGGTCCTTGGTTGAATCACTAAACTGGACGGGAGACTATTTCGTCAAGTGGATCGAGAAGATGGCGACAGAGGACATCAAGTACGTCCAACCAAGGAAAGACGTCTGTGATGCCTTCATTCGCTACAGCGACCAGGTCCACAAGACCCTTGTCTGGAGCGGCGGGTGCAAGAGCTGGTATAAGCGCGGCCGCGTCGACGGCCGTGTTACTGCTCTGTTCGGTGGGAGCGCACACCTGTTCAATCGCATGCTCAGTGAGATTCGGGGCGAGGACTTTGAGATTCACTATCGTACCTCTAATCCCTTACGCTTCATGGGCAATGGGTTCACGGAGTGGGAAATGGACTCGGAAAGCGATCTGGCATGGTACGTCGAGAAAGCGGAGAAAGCGAATGAAGTGCAATTCTAGATGCTGTTCTATATTCTAGAACCTCCTTTTCTTGAAATCCTAATTGTCTTTTCATCAAATTCGTACCGTGACATACCTAGGTAGCCTGCACGTTAAGAGACTCTGATACAGGCAGTCCAGAGCGAGCATCAAAAGAGAACCCAGAAAATCCCCGTACGTGCTATAGTGATGATGAGTGAATGACTTGTAGTACCTGTTCCTGTATGCCGTCGTGCTTGTCTGACAGTCGTGTGGACGGTCGTGTGAGTATCGCAAAACAGGTATAAACCCCCTGGCACGCCTGGGAGTCCCGTTTACTAGCATTCACCAACGCCACCCTCTGGTGGAGACCTCTCTAAAATAATACGGCGGCGCCGACCCCGCATTTGGCTTATTTCCATCAGATTCGCGGGGCCCCGGATTGTTGGATCTTCGCCCGGCCGCCCCTCGTTTCTAAACGTCGCCTGACCGTGATGAACCCAGCATCATCCCTCATTTCGCTTCACACCCTTACGCTCTCACATTTCTTTTTTTTTTTTTATTTCAGCACACGATTGTATGGTATCACTTTGTCGTCATCATTCAAAATGCCCGAGTCTACAAGTGAGTGGTTGCCATTCGATGCCGCACAACCTAAGCGAAAACGCGCGGAGAATGTCTGTCTCCTTTGTCATTCTAAGAAGATCAAATGCGATCTCCAGGCATGAAATATCCCTTTATTCTTTGCTGTTTTGCCCCTGCTGATCTCCCATACAGGCTAGGAACACCCAGGGAAGCATCAGCTGCACGAACTGTGACGCCTCGGGTAAGGAGTGCCAGCTTCGACCTTCCAAACGCACGAAGCGATTGCGTCAAGATGTGAAAGGTCAGAGGAATAGACCTCTTACACCCCAGACTGAATCTGCCGACGACAACAGTCATGTACCGAACTTACGATCGGACCTAGTGCTAGACAACATCCAAGTTCTCCTTCCTGATTTCCATGGGGCGGGAAATGTAGGGGACGCGGACGCTCACCTGAACAATACTGCTCGCGTTGACTCACAAGGCCAACAGCCGCCAACAACGCTCATACCGTCTGCTTCTCTTCACTCACGAACGCCTGCTCAAAATAGGCCATCGCCTTCGGAACGGTCGCAGCAAAGTATTGGCTCGCGTAATGATCTAATCGGGGGGATTCACAGAGACATTGATACCGGCTTCTTGCAGGTCTACGGACCCGAGAACGAAATCGATGCCCGAGAACAGGCGATCGCCGACTCTTTTCAGCAAAAGCATCCACTTTCAGACCCACAGCAACAAGATCTCATGGAAAGCTTTGCTGAGACGTACTGGGAATACTGCTATCCGTGGTGTCCTGTGCTCGATCCAGAGGACCTCTCCGATGAGATCTTGCGATCTCCTCTCCTCTCCTCTTCTCTTGCTACCGCTGGAAGCCATATACAACCGCCATTGGTTCCCCATCCAGGTCCTGCCGAGTATTACGCAAAGGCGCGATCCATTCTTTACAACGATGAGGAGTCGGACCCGATGATTACTCTCAAGTCCATAGCGCTCTTCTACTGGTGGGCTCCTCGGGCTCCCACGACGGTCCATAGGCACTCATCTTGGTGGTGGACGTCTGTTTTGATCCGACATGCCCAGCAGATGAATTTGCATCGTGAGCCAGCGATAGGCCTTCCAAGCGGGACAGGACACCTTCTCAGTGTTCGACGCCGGATATGGTGGACTGCGTTTGTAAGCTTCGACCTATTCCCATTCTTCCAGGCTTGCTCGAGCCGGATCTCTCATCTCTTGCGAAGACAACCGAAGCAGACATCACGTAATGCACAAGACGGCTGACATCTGCATTTCGTATCTGACAAGGCACGGGAACGTCTCACAGCATTGTGCCAAAGCAAACCAGCAATCATTGACCCGGCCGACTGCAGTGTCAACGAGCCATCACTTGATGACTTCCCCAGTGATCCTCGCTATCAACGGAAAGGCGAGATTTTCTTGTGGTGGGTTCGTCTTTGTGCGATCATTGGACGAGTCGCCAAGACACTCTACCGACCAGAAAACGACGACAACAATACCCCTTTAAGCACTCCTGACCATTTACAAGAACTGAGGGATTGGGTCAATTCTCTTCCAGCCCATCTTCAATTACCTATTCGGACTCATCGAACCCAGAACTTTGACAAAGACGTTCATCAACTTCATCTGCCTTATCTTACCACCGTCATCATCCTCCACCTTAAGCGGTCCACACATCTGCTTCCTCAGGCACTTCCACCAGCCATCCTGGCCGCATCTTGTATCGCTAGGATCCTACGAGACATCCTAGCCAGAGGAAACAGCCGCTTTCTCATGGCTATAACCTGTTGGTATACAGGAACTGCATTCATTCCATTGATTCAGGCTTCACACATTCCCCACTTGACTAAGGATGCTAATGAGTGTCTTGACACACTCGAGCGCACGGTCGAGCAGCTTCAAATTATGTGGGGGTCTGCACATGTGATACGTGGAGGCTTTCAACGACTCAGGAGCACAGCAAAGGTGACTTCAGGAAGTACAAACTTATTAGGAAGGCAGAATACCGAGCAACCAACGCCGGAGTATCCCGTAAGCAACATCCTCGAGCCCCGGTTAGACATCACTCTCGACACAGACAATAGTGTCAGGGCCCAAGAGAGTAATAGCAACTTCGACTGGACGACTCTGTTTCCTTTCGTCAGCCACCAGACCAGCAGCATTGCCGACAGCCTCCTCACTGGAAGAGAACAAGGAATTCTCACTCGAGCATTTCCTTCGCCAGAGAATGCCTTATTCCACGAAGCACTTATTTCGCGATTCGACGAATTTTTTGCGGTTGATGGGCTGGAATTCATGCCTACACTCTAGACGTAAGCGGGAACATTAATTAGTGAAAAAGGTCGATTATGTTTATCTTTTCGCCGTGATGGAAGCCATGAGGCTGGCCGTACCTGAACTTGGGCTGCATGTCAAAATAACTAGTACAAATATAATGCGATACAAATTATCAAAAGATTGTTTTGCCCATTTTCAAAGGTAATCCAAGCCGCGTTCGCACTCCAGAAGCAACATCAGGTGGAGGACTGGATTGTAACTTTCCTCAAAGAACATATCGGAACTGCGGATTCTTTGTCAAAGTTAGCCAAGTGTCGTGATATGGAAGGGAGCTGGTAAATGCTCTTCATAGATGAGTTGGATTACCTTGATGTCTGTTACATCATCTTCATAGGCATGATCAAAAGCTTCCAAGATCCCAGCCTTGTCTCTTGTCTTGTTGTCCCGTATGCAGACAAAACGATACACGATTGCAAGAATACCGGCGATCAAAGCTGTGATAGTTGTTGTTATAAACCCCGGGATCTGGCATGTGTTAAGTAGGAATCTGTTTCGGAGTCTGAAATAGTACACCTGAACTCACGTATCTCGGTGCGTCTTGGTCCCTGAAGACTAAAGGCCCAACAAAGTTGCCTGCAGTACGTGCATTAGCAAAGTGGTAGAAAGTTCCGCAATTCAAGGAGGCACTCTCGGCGACTTCAAAGTGGAAATATGGGTAATTAATGCAAAAATATTACTCACCCAAACAGTAACCAACGAAAAGCCCTGACGAGACAACTGATCTCTTGGTGTACCCAGCCGTGTTGGCAATCTGAAGTCCGATGAGGACAGCATATCCTGCTCCAACTGATGGCAAGATGTAACAAGCGAATAGCAGGCCACCTTTGGCCGATTGTGGTAAGTTCCACAGGAGAAGAGCTGCTACGGTTGTGCCAAACTGACCCAGAACTACCAGCCAGGTTCGTAACCCCGGATATTTCATCGCCAAAAAAGAAAATATCAACATCATACTGCCAGCATATGCACCCGCAGGCATGACAAGGAGGAGTGAATCCATGGTATTAAAACCGAATCCGTCTATGATGAGAGGAATGAAGGTGGAAATCGGGCCGTTAGCGATCATGCAGAGGAAGGCTGTGGCGGTCATGAGCCAAAACTTGATGTCCAAAAAGACCTCGTGAACCTGCTCCATCTTGAAGTGCTTGTTACGGACTCCCGAGTTGTTGCTTCGAAGGCGGGCCACCAATATGTATCGCTCTCTCTCGTCGAAGGCTTTCGCTCTGATGGGATCAGGGGGCAGCATGAAGTATAGTAGGAGTCCCCAACCCATTGTAAGACCACCTGCAAAATAATACATATATCGCCACGAGCCGACGCCGCCATGTACTTGGCCAAGACCATAGTTTACAAGAGGCGAAAATACGGACACGTAGCCCGTACAGCAATACCACATCCTGTAGTTAGCTGTTAGCCGATACTAATATTTCGGGCACCCTCATATCAGATACATAGAATACAGCTGCTTACCCCATACGCATGGCCTGTTCATTCTTCTTATACCACATTCCCACGATAAGCATAATGTTATGAACCAACGGACGGTTCAGGTCACAAGAACAGGCCGGATCAGTGGATCCAGGAACAGCGTGGCATGGATCCAACATCCGACGCAAGGACAAACCCTTATATAAGCAGAAAAGGCATCTGAGATTACGTAAGCAAGGGTTAGGGTCAAATCGGTTGAATCAGTAACGATTCAATATAGGCAAGTCTGAATCGGTGGAATCAGTAGCGATTCAGGCGATTCAGGACTGAAGAGCTGGATATATAAGATGGGACAATCTCCTACTGTCAGATAGATTTCATAGTTGCTTTTCAGTCGTCAATCTAAGTATTTCTCTAAGCATTACTCTAAGAGAAGTATCCAATACGGATAGTGAACACTCAGAAGCGTTTCCAACCATATCAGAACTGTATTTCCGTATACAAGTAGATTGTACTGCATACTACCCTTGCCTAGCATAAACCTTTGACATACCAGGTATTTGTACTACTTGGGGTGCTTATTACATTTTGACGACTCTTGCTTAAGGACTGGTTCAGTATTATCTATTTTCAGCAATACGGAAATATGATGGCTCCTCAGCAGATACTTATTTCGTCCCAGGCAGGACCTTCTTAAGGAGAAGCTCCCCCTATAGCCCTTACGAACGAGGAACTTCTAGCATAAAACCAGACCCTTTACAACCAACTGATCGAAATCAGAACGGAAGTTACTCGCCTTAGCACTCTTTAGCAAACCAAGGCCTACAAACTCGACAAACCAGGCCCTTATAATGGCAAATATGGCGAATTTCAGGCATTTCTTACTTAGTATAAAACTTACTTTCAGTACTATCGATTTCAGTTTACTAGCAAGGTAAATAAGATTGTTTTCGCAGGCAGTCGCTTTGAAAGAATAGCCTTTCAGTAGTGGGAACCTACCTTCCGCAACTATATGGATAATATTCGCATGGATTAGAATAAAGCAACTAAAGAAATCTTCAAGAAGTATTCGAATTTCGAGAAATTCCTTACAGAAACTTTTAGCGACCCGGATAAGCAGCATACTGCAATCCGAAGGCTCGAAGAATTTCGACAGACAGGATCAGCAGCCGATTATATTACCAAGTTTCGGCAGATCGTAGCTCACTTGGACTACGAAAATGGCCCTCTTATAAACCAATATTACAAGGGATTAAAAGATAATATAAAGGATAAACTTTACAAGTTAAATCGCCCAGATAACCTTAACGAGTATATTAGCATAGCAATCAAGATTAATAATCGACTTTACGAACGATACTAGTAGCGTACTAAGAAATAGTTCACCCCAAGGTTCCAGGCGAATACAGGACGCCCCTGACACAACGGACAGCGACCAGGAAATCACAGAAGCACAGCCTATAGCGGCACAATATACGCTGGACCTATAGAACTAGACGCAGCGCAACAGAACCCTGGCAAAGGACAAAACCGCATATTCAATTGCTATAATTGTGGAAAAGCAGGACATATAGCTAGGGAATGCCGGCAACCATAACAGAACTGTCAAGGTTGGAAACCCATTCCAGAAAGAACGCTGAATGTAACGTAGCGAAGAGAAGAACCGGCTACGAAGAACGCCCTTCCAGAACAAACGACAGACCCCGAAAGAGAATACAGAAAGCTCAGTTGGACGGCTTGTTATAACGACTATTGTCCAGTATATCTCTCGGACAAGGAAGGAAGCAACTGGTTCCCACGCGCACCCAAAAGAAAAAAACAGCTAGCGGTAAGAAGTATCGAAGAAAATGCCATTTCGGAATGCTCTACCGACTCATTAGGGAAAATCTGTAGCAGATATGACTATCTGCTAGATAATAACTCAGAACTTAGAAGAATTATTGCAGACGAAAATCAATACGAGTCAGACCTTACAGAGCAAGAAAGCACGCTCCAAGACAGACAGCCAGACGAACTGCTGGAACCTATCATTCTTAATTCAGAAGATAAAGAAGACGCTACAGAACAACCTACGGAATATATGCTTCCAGAAGCAACAGAATATCGCATTTACGGAATAATGCTAGATAAAGCCTTGAGATACTAGCAATTACAAAATTACGAATATTACTAGCATGAAAATAAAAGAATCAGCCCTTTATCCTTCAAATACTATCAGATATTATGGATCTTATATATTTATAATAATTGTCGAATATATTTCTCGGAAAAGGTATCTAACGAATGGTTTCTAATAAGAGAACTATAGGGAATCGCCCTAGTATACGAAAAACCCAAATTGCGATATCGGGTAGTATTGGATAAGCTCCAATATTTCGCATATATCGGACTACCGGAAACCCTTTCTCAAGAATGTCTAGATAAGAAGATCAAATAGTAGCAATGCCAAACGAAAGATTGCGAAGTTTACGCAAGTCAAAAGTTATATGCATGGCATAAATAGATAAGCTTCGAAGAACGCAGCAAACAATAATAAAGGCGTATATATAGCATAAAGCAAGCTAAGAAGTTAGCACGATAAGCAACTCAAAGCCCTGAATAGACCCCGGAAGCCCTAAAAGACGAAGAATGCCTGTAATAGGACAGCAGACATTCGGACTTGCAAAGTCCTTAAGCTTAGCAATAACAGCAGGCTGGAAGCATATTAAGATATCAGTACGAATTAACAGGCAAATTTATAGCGCACTATTAGATAGTGGCGCCCAAAGAAACTTCATTTCACCCAGAATTATCAATCAGGCACATATTATATGGAAATAGAAAAGGAATCCGTATATATTATATACCGTAAAAGGAAAACCGGTTAACTATAACCAAGGAATAATCGATATAGAGACTGATTATCTCCCAGCTTCAATTTAAAGATAAGCGCTAAACTTAACCTTCGATATTACGAATACAGCAAAATACGATATAATTATAAAATTACCTTAGCTTAAGGAATATAACCCTCGAATCGATTGGACTACTGGCTAGATCTACTGGGACAATATCGTACCCTAGAAAATAGTTGCAATTAAAGGCGCAAGGCGAGATTTAGTTACTGAGGAAAGTCTAACGAAAGACTTTCAAACGAATACTCATACTATCTCTAAATCAGAAGAAATTAATGGCTTATGGAAAAAGACTATACGATAATTGGACTTTACAGAACAGAATAACAGTAAGTTATCGCAACAAGCGAATAGATGCCAAAGCAATTGCAAGGCTTAACGCAAACCAAGACCTCGAAAACAGTTATTACAGGAAAAGAATCAATACTTCTCCCCGGACTATGGATAATACCCAGAAACCCTAATATATAAACTATAGAATTATAAAGAAATCAATAACGAAAACAAAATGGCAAAGCGATACCTTCTATTCCTGCAAATAGCAGACGAAAAAGATAGACTAAGACCAGAATTCAGAGATATATTAAGAGAATACTATAAGTTCAAAGAGATCTTTATACTAAAAAGAAATGCAAGATTCCTAGCATATAGACCATATAATTACAAAATCCCACTCAAACCAGGAATACGACCAGAATTACAGAAGATTTATGTATTAGACAAGGCATAACTCGAGGCACTCAGAGAATACCTCGACAAATAATTGAAAAAAGGATTTATTCGGAAATCCCATTTACTAGCAGGATACTCAATCCTATTCGTACTAAAGAAAAATGGAAAGCTATAATTCTATATAGATTACAGGCAGCTTAACGATATTATTATCAAAAATCGGTACCCCCTATTATTACTAAAGGAATTATATAATAGATTTCGCAGCGCAAATTGGTTTATAACGATCGACCTATAAGAAGGATACGTATATATTCGTATTAAAGAAGGATACGAATGGAAAATAGCATTCAGAATACGCTATAGGCATTTCGAATACCTTATTATGCCATTCGGACTTACTAACGCTCTAGCATCTTTCTAGGAATATATGCATTATGTCTTATAAGAATACTTGGATTACTTTGTTATTATTTACCTCGATAATATTCTGATCTACTTAAAGGATCTCGAGATATACAAACAGCATATCGGACAAATACTACAAATTCTTAAAGATAACAAACTCTTTATCAATAGAGAAAAGAGTTACTTTTATAAGCAAAAGGTTAATTACTTAGAATATACTATCGGACCAAATGCTATTAGTATGCAAAAAGATAAAGTCGAAGCCGTACGAAATTGGCTATAACCCTAAAATATTATAAGCATTAAATCATTCTTAGAATACCTTAATTTCTACTAACAATTCATTAAAGGATATGCGGATATTGCTAAATTACTAACAGAACTAACTAAAAAGGATAGCATATTCTAATAGACGAATAAGTAATAAGAAGCTTTCGATATATTCAAAAAACAAGTTATGCAAGAACCGATACTACAAGAAGCAAACCTAACGAGACTATTCGAAATCAATACAGACATATCAGGATATGCTATCAGAAGAGAATTTATCTAACGAGATAACTAAAGAAAACCTCACCTTATTGCAAATTTTAGCAAAAGACTTAGCGAAACAGAACGAAACTACGGAATGCCAGATCAGGAACTTATAGCTATTATTTACGCATTCAAAGAATAGGAATACTATTTAATCGGCGCGAAATACCCAGTTCAAGTCTTTATAGACTATAAGAACCTTGCAATATTTATAACTACGAAAGTCCTTAACAGAAGATAAATCAGATAGGCAGAATACTTATTACAGTTCGATATCAAAATTATATATACCCCAGGAAAAGAGAATACTAGAGCAGACGCTCTTAGCAGGCGGGCAGACTATAAGCCAGAGAAAGAAGTTAAAGAATGGACTCTTTTCGACTTCGACAAGGAAGGCAACCTCGTACAAAAACGAGAAATCAATACCTCATTCAGAATCAATAACCAAGAAAAACACCCTGAAAATATATTAACAAAAGAACAAGATAAATATATCAAGTAGATATATAAAGCACTAGCTTATAGATATCAAGGGATTGCAGCAATTACCGATAGAATCTAACAATATTAGAACCCGCCAGGATTCAAGTCCAGGATACAAAGCATTATTAATAATTGCAATAGCTGCAAGAAGAACAAAACAGAGCGATATAAACCTTACGGCTTACTATAATTTCTACTAGTACCAGATATAATTTGGGCATCTATTAGCTTAAATTTCGTTACTAAGCTACCAATTTTACGAGAACCTTTAACTAAAGTTGCATTTGATAGCATTTTAATAGTGGTTTGCAAATTAAGCAAATATAGCTATTTCCTACTTTATAAAGAGGCTAGCACCGCATAAGAACTATTATATACGTTCTTAAGAAATATTGTAAGCAATTACGGAATGCTATAAGAAATCATTTCAGATAGAGATAGGAAATTTATATCAAGATTCTGGACTTTATTTATAAAATAATTCGGAACAAAATACAGAATATTTACAGCATTTTATCCAGAAACTAACAGATAAACGGAAAGAATTAACCAGATCGTAAAACAATACTTCAAATATTATATCAATTACGATTAGGATAATTGGGTTAAATTCCTACTACTTGCATAATTCGCTTATAATAGCGCAATAATATTAATAACGAAAGTCTTATTATTTAAAGTATTATACGGACGAGAACCGATAGCTTATTACGAAATATTCCCAAGAGCAATTGCAAAAGCAGCAGAATAACGAGTTAAGAAAATCAAGGATATTCAAGCAAAATTCCAGAAAATATTCCAAGAACTTACAGAAAATATAACAAAATATGCCAATCAGAAAAAAATTGAAGGACCAATCCTATAAGAAGGAGATAAAGTCTATTTGAAACGAAAAAATATTAAAACCAAGAGACCAAGTAACAAATTCGATTACAAGAAACTTAGATTATTCAAAATTTCGAAAAAATTCTCGGATATCAGCTACAAGCTTAACCTATTACCAGGAATAAGAATACACCCAATCTTTTACAAATTACTTTTCGAATCAATATTAGCAAATATACTATTGGATTATAATATTGAATTCAATTTAGACAAACAATAATAGGAAATTAAAGCAATTCTCGATTCAAAATTACGAAAACGAGGACGATAATACCTTATCAAATGAAAAGATTACGGATATAAGGAAAATACATAAGAGAAACCAAATAATATTAACCCAGAACTTATCAATAAGTATTGGAAACAAGTACGATAACTAGCTATGCTTCCAGAAACGATAGATTTCATTAACTATATACGACTTACCCCTCAAGAAAAGGAAGCATATGAGAATACCAGAAAACTTAGAAACTATAAATATCAGTAGAAAAACCAGCAGACAATCTTCCGTTTCGACTACTAAGAACCACCCGATTCGGCAATCCCGGAACCAGAAGCCTCAGGGACAGTAAAATTAACAGAACCCCAATCCACCCCCTTAAACTTATGCAATAACGAATCAGGAAAGGCCTCAAGCAGAGGACCCAAGGGCACAGAAGCAAAAGCCTCGGCAGCTTCCACACAATCCAGCTCCTCTACGCGCGCAATGCCCCGACGGAATGCACGCTTCATTTTCTCCGACCATATGCGTTTCTGTTTCCGAAGACGAAACAGTTCTTCCTTGCGGGCCTCAATCTCATCCTCCAACTTGCGATACTGACGCGCAATATTCTCCAGCTCCGCAGGAATAGGACCCAGGACATTATAGCGGGAACGGCCCAGACGAACGCATTCAAGACAACAAGAGGAATCGCGGGTAGAAACCTGACAGGAACTCAGGCCTTGACTCTCGCAGAAAGAATAAGTCGGCATCTCAATAAAATTAGAAAGAATCTTGGAAACCAGAAGGTTACGCTCAACCGAGCTCTTCGCAGGCAAGTTAGTAGACCTGCGCTTCGAAACCTTATTTATAACGAATCAGGAAAGTGCGATCCGAAGTAAGAATATTAGGCAGGACTACTTACGGGAAATCTTTGGGGACAAAGATCATAAGGAGGGAGATAATGTTATGAACTAACGGACGGTTCAGGTTACAAGAACAGGCCGGATCAGTGGATCCAGGAATAGCATGGCATGGATCCAATATCCGACGCAAGGACAAACCCTTATATAAGCAGAAAAGGCATCTGAGATTACGTAAGCAAGGGTTAGGGTCAAATCGGTTAAATCAGTAACGATTCAATATAGGCAAGTCTGAATCGGTAGAATCAGTAGCGATTCAGGCGATTCAGGACTGAAAAGCTGGATATATAAGATGGGACAATCTCCTACTGTCAGATAGATTTCATAGTTGCTCTTCAGTCGTCAATCTAAGTATTTCTCTAAGCACTACTCTAAGAGAAGTATCCAATACGGATAGTGAACACTCAGAAGCGTTTCCAACCATATCAGAACTGTATTTCCGTATACAGGTAGATTGTACTGCACACCACCCTTGCCTAGCATAAACCTTTGACGTACCAGGTACTTGTGCTACTTGGGGTGCTCATTACACATAAACATGGGACTAATGCCGCTCTCTAGGAATCCCAAGAAGAATCTCTGGGCATAGAATTCCTGGTAATTTTGGCAGACCGTACTTAGGATCAGGCAAAGACCCCAGAGCGTTACGATGAGTGATGCGATGCGTTCAATAGGAAATTTCTGGGCCAGTGCCATGGCCGGGTACGCTCCGGCAATGAAGCCGAGATAGAATATGGACGCGGAAAAGGAGTAGCGGTCTCCAACATCAAGGCCAACATCGCTGAGGAGACCAAATAATGCCTATGGTGTGTCAGCTCAGCAAGGTTACCGGGCTAGCTGTCATGATGACTTACGGCTTGACCCAGCATGGCCTTGTCATAGTAGAGCAGTCCATAAGTCATACAGAGGATGGGCATTAGTTTCCAGTCGATCTTGCGCCTCAATCTGTTCTCATCGTCCTCTGTCCAGTGACTATTCCCCGAATATCCGGCAAGAATCTTCAGTGCTTCATCATTGCGGACCGTATCAACAGTTTTCGTTGGGCTGCACTCGTCTGCGTCATTCAATTTCTCGACGACCTGATCCGAATTTCCGGACTCTGACATGACGGATCGTACTCGATAAAGTAAATTTTCACCGTACTGGAGATGGGACCTGCACGAAAGTACCACTAGAGAGCTGAGATCAGGAGAGCCTAAGGTTAACTCAAAATCGATAAGGATGGAACCGGAACAGATCGAAGCGGCCGCATGGGAAGGGCCGAATTAAATTGGGTTATAACTCCTACGGAATGACTAGGCTTGTTGGTATAATTGGAGCTATGGCACCGGTGAGACTGTCATTACTTCTGCGCGCGCCGAGTCCCAGGTCAATAAAATCTGGGGTACCCCGTGGGGTACTCCATAGGGTATGCAGATACGTGTGGGCCACCGGCAGACCATAAAGGCTCGGCATACCCAAAGAAAAGTAGCGGTGATTCTGTTTCAAGTTTACCGGTTTGACTTAAGGACCCACTGGTCCATTAGCCTGGCCATTTCAGCAATTGCTAGCCCGAGAATCTCATGGTACGTTGAACGGGCGGCTTCGCTCGGACATGTGAGCTCTGTCAGACGCGGACGGAGGCACGGGGGCGCGGGGCTCACTCCCACTCGGCTCTTTCTAGCGTCACCTTTGAGTTTTTTTTTTTTTTTTTTTTTTTTTCGTCATTCCAAAGATCGTTGAGGTTTCTTTCTCATACGAAGTCTTCAAGACTAAAGAAAAGCTAAACACGACACGGGAAGCATGGCACGACATCCTCCTACGGTTCACTTCCCTCCGGGTGAACAGACGGTCATTGTCAAAATGATCAATCCGGTCAACTTTGGACCAGCCATACTGAAGCGATTCATGGCTCCTGCTGTCCCTGGGCTGGACACTTTCGAAACCTCCCCGTCCTTGTGTTTCCTCTTGGAACACCCATCCGGGAGGAAGCTCGTGTGGGATCTGGGTATACGCAAGGACTACAACAATTATGCCCCCGAGATCGCGTCGTATTTGCCAACAACGAATTACAATATTGAAGTAACCAAGAATGTCGTTGAAATTTTGGAAGATTACGGCATTCACCCGACAGGGATCGAAGCCGTTATCTGGAGGTCGGTACTCCCCATCCGAGAGGTGTAAAGATCTTCCAGAAACGTATCTGAGCCGTGCTTTGAGAGTAACACTAATTGTAATCAATATTTATCTCAGTCACTGGCACTGGGATCATATTGGCGACCCATCCACATTTCCAGGAACTACGAGGCTCGTAGTTGGTCGGGGCTTCAAACAGTCGATGCTGCCCGGAGCGCCTGCTAATCCAAAGTCGCCAATACTTGAACGCGATTATGCGTAAGTGCTTATTCTAATCACCTAGTCGCCGTGTCATTATGATCTGGAATGGTCTTTGTGCTGTTAAATATTTCTTTCGCTAACCCAGGGGCCATCCCAAAGCGGACGTGACCTGATCGAAATTGCATTCGATGGGCCACAGACTCTACAAATAGGAGAATTCCCAGCGTTTGACTATTTCGGAGACGGATCTTTCTACCTTTTAGATAGTCCTGGACATGCAGTGGGCCATCTTTGTGGACTGGCTCGCACTACCAACAATCCAGATACCTTTGTCCTTCTCGGTGGCGATGTATGTCACTATGCTGGTATCTTCAGGCCTTCCAAGCATCTTCCTATACCTAACAAAATATCTCCACACCCATGTACAGCTGGAAATGAGGAAACAGTACTGTGTCCGGGAAATGCATGGAGTGATCTTCAGCAATCTCGAGGGCGACAGCCAACGGACACGCTATTTGATCTGACATTCGGACTGGATCCTCCTTTGGCAACCAAGACTGTTGGCTGGCTACAGGAACTTGACTGCAATGAAGACGTCCTTGTCGTTGTGGCTCATGACTCCACGATCAGAGATGCAGCCCCTCACTTTCCAAAGAGTCTAAATGATTGGAAGTCGACAGGCCTTGGGAAAAGGGTGAAATGGGCATTCCTCCGTGATCTCGAAGTGTATTGGAAATATAAAGGCCTAGTCTAGATGTAGAATAGGTGGAAGGCGGGTTTTAGTCGAGTGAAGCGCTAGTAACAATGGCATTGGTTTACTTATTACTACCGTGAATCCTCATTTCTCGTAAAAGCTGCTGCGCATTTAGCACATGTATTTACATCAATTTGTGATAAGGCCAAACAAAAGAACAACCCGGACGGATTTGTGCTCCCTCCTCCAATCTCGCCACTGGTTGTCCAAATTAGACTTTACAATACTGGATATAAGCATACGATCTTCGAGTATAGCATTTACTCTTAAGACTTAGCGTGTCCCGGGTGCCGGCCGTGCCAAAGTTCCAGTCTCCGGTTGCATTTGCCACCGATCGGCAGCATTGAGCAAGTAATATGACTTGAGTTTTCGGCAATGACGAGTCGGGAAAAGCTTCTTGGTCAGCTCCTCGTCTTTGAACGATTTTCGGCAGAGTTGTGTCATGGGCCGCACTTCATCCGGGGATAACTCTTGGCCTGGTGAGTAATTCCCTCAGCGGAAGACCATATTTTTGCGGAGCGTGAGTGCGAGAATTCGGGAATTATTTGATCACGCCACGTTCGTAACTTTTTGATGACTTGTATTTACATTTCTTCTAGCATCTTCTGTCAAGGCGATAATCTTGCACCATATGGAGCAAACAAACTACCAAAGCAAGTCTACGAACATTCTCCCTGGTTCCGTACCAACCACCCAAGACTTTGATTATGATGTGATCATTGTCGGGGCTGGTCTCAGCGGCATCTACTCTCTGCTTCGAATGCGAGACCTCGGCATTAGTGCCAGAGTCCTCGAAGCCGGCGAAGCTGAAGGCGGAACGTGGTTCTGGTAGGCACTTCCTCATAGGCATGACAGAAGAAACAAGATTTGATCAGGCTGCGATAGGAACCGCTATCCTGGGGCTCGTTTTGACTCAGAGAGCTACTCCTATATATTTTCGTTCTCACAGGAAGTACTCGATGAGTGGGCGTGGACTGAGCACTTTTCACCTCAGCCCGAGACCTTGCGGTATATTCAATATCTCACCGAGAAGTTCGACCTCAAGAAAGACATGACCTTCAACACGCGAATCAAGTCCGCCCATTTCAATCAAGACACTAACTCATGGTTGTTAATTGACGCCAACGGCGGGAAGTATTCATGTCGCTTCCTCGTCACAGCTATGGGGATTCTCAACGAGCCCACATTCCCCAACATACCTGGCGTCAATGACTACAAGGGCGAAGCATGGCACACTGCACGATGGCCAGACGAGAGATCGACTCTAAGCGGTAAACA
The DNA here is from genome assembly GCA_001282315.2 of Chrysoporthe cubensis. Lineage (NCBI taxonomy): Eukaryota > Fungi > Ascomycota > Sordariomycetes > Diaporthales > Cryphonectriaceae > Chrysoporthe > Chrysoporthe cubensis. Next base: position 72,061 of record LJCY02000019.1, on the reverse strand, counting down.
CGTTGGTATCATTGGGACAGGCGCGACTGCCATTCAGACGATCCAGGAAATTTACAAGACTGTCGATAGCTTAACAGTATTCCAGCGCACGCCCAACTGGACCGCCCCACTCCGCAATACCAAAATCAGCTCCAAAGAGATGTCAGACATCAGGAAACGCTACCCAGAAATATTTCGACAATGCCTTAACTCTTACTCGTGTTTCATCCATGTCAGCGATACTAGGAGCGTCTTCGACATGTCAGAGGAGGAGCGATTAAAACACTGGGAGTACTTGTACTCACTCCCAGGGTTTGCCAAGGTTTTGAGCATATCAGGTGATATCTACACCGACAAGGAGGCAAATCGGCTGTACAGCGAATTTCAAGCCAACAAGATCCGCCAGCGGATTAAGGATCCAGAACTAGCTGAAAAGCTAATTCCCAAGAACCATGGGTTTGGAACCCGACGTGTTCCCCTTGAGAGCGGTTATTACGAGGCATACAATCAGGCTAATGTGAGACTCGTGGACTTAAATGACGACCCGATTGAGAGAATTACCGAAAAAGGAATCAAGACGCGATTTGAGGACTTCGAATTCGATGCCATCATCTACGCTACCGGTTTCGACGCAGTAACTGGTTCCTTCAGTTCGGTTGATTTCCAAGGTATTGATGGTATCAAGCTCACAGACGTCTGGAGTGGAGGTATCCGAACATTCCTGGGCCTGACTGTCAAGGGCTTCCCCAACATGTTCATGATTATGGGACCACACCAGATGTTTGGTAACATCCCGCGCAGCATCGAGTATGCAGTCGACTGGACTGCTGATATGATCCGCTATGCGCGAGATCATAAACTAACATATGTAGAAGCAACAGAGAAGGGGATGCGAGACTGGACAGAACATGTGTGGCAGTGTGGTCAAGGTCTTCTGGCGAATGAGGTGGATTCCTGGATGACTGGGGTGAACAAAAATCTGAAGCAAAAACAAAAACGGTCAATGACACGGTATAACGGCCCTGCGCCAGGTTATAGGAAGCGATGCGATGAGGTGAAGGCGAGGCGTTACTCTGATTTCATGCTTAGTTGAGTTGTGCAACGCTGTGGATGATACAGGCGCATAATTCACTTTGTATATTACGACATCTTTTGCCCCTAGAACAACTTTTTTGAGTAGGAGTTGGGTCTCTTTACAGACTCATCGGAGAACAAAAAAAGAATTAGGAATAAAAACAAAAAAAGGTGCCTGGCACTGTGCTGAAAGACGAAACTACGGTTTCAAACTCGCTCAATAACAAATTCTCCAGTGGCTGCAGGCTTCCCCAAAGCCCATTTTATTCCATTTTCCATTACTTCGTCCCACCTTTTGCACTCACTCAATCTTTCTCCAAACCGTCTGAAGCCGTGAGGTAGGCCTTTGAAAACGTGCGTCCTTGTTGGGACCCTGGATGCTGTCAACATTGAACACAAAGGATATGACCTACAGCACTCACCCAACTTCTGAAAGCATTTTGGCGTATAACAAGCCTTCATCTCTCAAAGGGTCCAAGCCAGCAACTCCGATTGTTGTTGGAGGGAGACCTTTAACACTCTCGGAGGAAACATTTCCGGGGTTCAACATAAGGTCCTTGGGATCTGGATTGTCGATATCCAGAAGGCCGACAAACATCTTGATGATGGTTTTTGGCAATATCGGAGCGTTTTCGTTCTCATGATATGACGCCACTGATAGGTCCTTCATACGGGACATATAACTTTCGTAGCAGTCCATATGTACCAAGCATGGTATCATCAAGACCTGGCCAGCAATAGGAGGACACGCCTGAGCTGCTGCTCCCAAGGCATGAAGATGCTTCCCAAGAACGAGTGCCGCGGTTAGCTGACCGCCCGCTGAGATGCCTCCTACTACCACCTGCTGACTATTGCCCCTCAGCCCATCAACATTGGCGTGAAGCCACACGAAAGCATCCTCGGCGTCGTTCCATGCCGTCGGGTACGTGAACTCAGGGGTGTGCCGATAATTCACGTTCAGTACGACGACACTAGTGTTGATGGCTATGCGAGCACAAACAGCGTCCTCGGAATCAAGGGTGCCGAATAGAAATCCACCTCCATGCAGATGCATGTAGACAGGCAATTTCCCGTCACTACCAGCGAGAGTCGGTCGATAGCTTCTCACCTCAATTTTCTGGCCATCACGGGTCGGGACTGAGTGATCGTATGTTTTGACTTTGCCAACTAGTGCTTCCATGTCTCTGGCAGCTACCTCTTCCCGGCCCTTGTTCATCAATGCCCTGCGCTCGAGCACGTCTTGACCACTCACAGTGGATGAGGGGGGTAGGTCCGCCTCCACTGCAAGCCACTCATCGCTACGTCCGCCGTAACATGAAAAATCGCACATTGTGTAAGGGAATCGACCTGTTTGCAGTTTCGTATGCACTCAAGGGCGGTCAAAGCATCAGGAATGGGCTTAGAGCAAAAGCATCAATAGAGGTTGAAAACATCAGCCGGCGATTGTCGCGGATATCCCAGAGTGGTTAACCGCATGCTTATCTACGACATAGTGGCTCAGCGCGTCGGTGGAACCCCTCCTAGAGCGGTGTAGGACAACTTCGACGTGAATGGAAATTTATAAATCTGGCATGCCTAGAAGGGGATCAGAGAGCCGAACACTTCTGTCACTCAATATCATACTCAATCCGGACTATCATGTCACATCTCTGTCCGGACCCTCCTTCTCGAAACCTAAACGGCAAGGTCGCAATTGTCACCGGCGCTGGGAGCGCAGAGAGTGGGATTGGAAATGGAAGGGCCACCTCTATTATGCTCGCTAACGAAGGGTGCAAGGTGATATGCGTTGACCTTGAGCAATCATGGGCCGAGAAAACTTGTTACATGGCAAACTCGAAGCCTGGACGTGGAGAAACCATCGCTGCCCGGGGGGACGTCACCAAAGCGGAAGATTGCGAGGCTATTGTGCAGCTCGCGGTGAAGGAGTTTGGCCGTTTAGACATCCTCGTCAACAACGTTGGTGTAATGGGAGCTCAAGGCACGGCCGTCGAGGTAGACATGGAGCAGTGGGCCAAAGGTCTGGAGATCAACGTTTCGAGTATGGTACTTATGGCCAAACATGCCCTTCCTGTCATGCTAAAAAACGATGGCGAGGAGAACAAGGGGGTGATTATCAACCTCGGCAGCGTAGCGGGGTTGAGAGGCGGAACACCACATCTCCTATATCCCACAAGCAAGGGTGCTGTGGTCAATATGACACGGGCTATGGCAGCACACCACGCCAAAGACGGTATTAGAGTCAACTGCGTATGTCCCGGGGTGAGTTCACGATACACACAACCTGAATATCGACGTCAAGACGCTAAAGTCATGAGACTGACTCTCTTGTAACTTGAGATGTTATATACACCAATGATGTACTCGGGTGGAATGAGCGAAGAAATTAGGGCAGCAAGACAGGCCAGGAGCTTACTAGGCACCGAGGGTAGTGGCTGGGATTGCGCTTGTGCTGTGGCATTTCTCGCCAGTAATCATGCACGGTGGATAACGGGAGTCGCTCTCCCGGTTGATGCTGGAACAACAGCGGCGGTAGGGTTCAACATGCCCAAATATTAATACGACTGCTCTCTTCTAAGGAGCGGAAAGTCTCTGGATGGAACCCCTTTCAGGAAGCAACGAAATGATCAAAATTTGTCATCGTGCTTGGATTACTTAGCGGAAAGCTACGTCAAGGAGCTATCTAAGTAGTCGTGTCCTTCTCCTTCGTGAATTAGTGCTATGCGGGACCGGATCTTGCCGTCCCCCAGATCTTTGAGGATTGCCGGGAAATCTTTCAAACTTGCAGTCTCAACTCGAGGTTTAATATCTCCTGTAGCAATGTGCTGCAGCACTTCCTGCAAGTCCTTCACCTGTCCACCATAGGAAAAGATAATACTCAGTCTTTTCCTGATGCCAATCTTCATATAAACCGTGTTTTCTGTATCAAGAGTGCCAATGCACACAAGCTTCCCACCGCGACGAACTATTGACTCCGTGTTAATCAAAGACACGAATCGATTATTTGCACCAGTTCTTCACACATACCGATGTATTGTGCATCCTCAATTGTTTGATGCGTGCCGACAAAATCCAAGACTGTATCGATCTTTCCAGCCAAGTTGTTTGCGTTGACGAAATTCTGCACCGACTCTCCTTGAGGGACGATATCGGCTACCGGAATACCAAGTTTCGCAGCATCCTCGAGTATGTTTTCACGAATGTCTGATATAACAACTCTTGCACCAATTGTGAGAAGAATCTGAAGAGCGTTGAAGCCAAGGCCACCTAAACCAAATAAGAAAACCGTCTCCGTCTTCTTCACCTCAGCCCGGCGTTTAATGGCATGGTAGGCTGTCAATACGGCGTCCGTGGCAACTGCTGCTTCAGCCGGACTCACTCCCTCGGGTACAAGAGCGAGACCTCTGATGTCAACCGCTGCATAAGGTGCGTAGAACCCATCCTGACCGATCCCAGAATGTTGGCCACGCTCACAAAGTTGAGAAAGATCACGCGAACATTCTGGGCAGTCCGCCTTGCCGCAGCCTGGAACCGCGTGCAGAGCCACTACATCACCCTGACGACCAGTCAAATCATATGTGAGCAAAGGAGGCGAGTTGGCGCCACCAACAGACGTTAGCCATATCCGTCGTTGCTTACCACATGGTACTTAGAATCCTGAACCTCAATACCCATACTGACGATCTTTCCGCACCCTTCGTGGCCCTGAAATATGTCATCTTAGGATCCCTGAGAAAACGGGGAGGAGTGACACATTCCCCATCCATGCGACTCACAAGCGTGAATTTGTCTTGAAACCATGGTCGATTGTCTTCCAAATTGAGCAAATAATGGTCACTGCGGCAGACTAGGGAGGAGAGTAAAAAGGTCGGATCAGCGGGTCAAGTGACTAGCGGATGGCTACACCAACGTCCGAATAGGTGACATTTGCTAAGAAATATATTCTTTAAACCTACCCCCGGAAGCCAACAACTTACAAAGAACACCATTAGAAGGTGCCTTCGGGACAGGAACCTCCTCCCAGACCTTCCAGCAGTCAGTGACGGTGCACAGCGACGCGAGAAATTGCTAGACGTCTCACCGGGATTGTGCTGCCTCTATGTTTCCGCCACGCCCACATGGTAGCTGGAATGTCGGGCGCCATGATCTCGAAATTACCTTACTCCCTTTGGGGGGGGGGGGGCTAGCTGATTATGAATTAATTCATATGACGGACCTATGGGGGACCTGTGGTATTTCTAGCAGCCCTGAAAGTTTGGTGTGTTTTGTATTCTTCGACGGCTTACCTCGTTCGGTTCTGCCGACGCAATTGTAATTACCGACGAGTTTTCAATAGCCCAAGCGAATGATCAACATGACTGGTAGATGATTGATGAATTGCGAGGGCTTTATGTAAAAATTCAGGCATGTATCTGTGAATTTAAACAAAGTTAATATCAACCCTTTCTTCGCCTTTTGAGGTACGTACTTGAGGAGATACTCAGACTGGCTTCATGACTTTGGAGTAGTTATCTAAGCTGATAATAGAAATTTCCCAGGCCACCCCTTGATGTATTTATATGTACATCTATAACATTCTGTCTGTATGATATTCGTATAACCTTAATCCATCCTTACAGCTTGTATGTCCGCCGTGCCTTCTCACGGTCTTGCAGAAGTCGCCTTAGAATCTTGCCGGACGGTGACTTTGGAATGCTGTCTATGAATTTAATTCCACCCCTGATCCATTTGTGTGATGCTTTCCTCTCTTGGACAAATTGCTGGAGCTCCCCCTCAGAACATTTCCCCCGTTTCACCACGAATGCCTTGGGAGCTTCGCCAGTGCGGGTGTCTGGTACGGAAACCACAGCACAGTCCGCCACGGAGGGGTGCCCCAAGAGACATGCCTCGAGCTCAGCCGGAGCGACTTGGTGACCCTGTAACCCGGTAATTATTAGTAAGACTCGGACACACTGATGAGGGCGGACCAATCCCTCCCTCCCCCCTCTCATACCTTTACTTTGATCAATTCTTTGATGCGATCCACAATCCACAGATGCTCGACCCCGTTTGGTGCCATTCGAAGTAAACCCACGTCGCCAGTCTTGATAAATCTGCCCTCGGGCATTTCAACAAACGTTTCTCGATTCGCAGAGTCGTTGTTTAAATATCCTAGGACAACGGTGGGTGATTTAACAAGCACCTCGCCTGGTTGATCATAACCTGAGATCCTGTTTCCTGATTCATCTAACAGTAGAATCTCAAAACCAGGTAAGATCCACCCAGAACTTCCCAGGACTATGTCTTGTGGCGTCTGGCTGGTGACACAAACGCAGGTTTCTGTCATGCCGTAGCCAAGAGTGAGCGTCCACGAGGGATAGCAAGACAACAGCGCCGACGTTGCTTCGGGTGCTAATGGGGCTGCGCCGATCCAGAGACGCCTGATGCATGTAAGGTCGAATCCTCTCAGAGCTTCAAAGCTGTTGATCATCGCGATGATTATCGGCGGGACAAGGTACAAGGTGTTGATCTTATACTTTTCGATTGTTCTTAGGTAAGTGTCTAAAACAAATTTGGAGAGCACAATGACTGAGTCGCCACGATATGTCGAAAGGTGAGAGATGATTACAAGGCCAAAGATATGGGACTGGGGAAGTAGACCGAGTGCAACGTCTTTGTACCCGGGCCTGATTCTGTCGCGGTCTGACAGATCGAAGAGAGTAAGCTGCATAATGTTGGCGATCACATTCTTGTGGGATATCATTACTGCTTTCTTGATATAGAATAGCGTCATGTCAGTACCCTGTACTACACAAATTTGCATCCTGACTTACCGGCAAGCCAGACGTGCCGCTTGAATAGCAAAGAAACGCAGTCTGTCTACCCCCTTGACCTTGTTCCCAGACTATTGGTGGAAGTTCTGCCAACATCTTTCCCTCCTGTAGTAACTGTTCGAAGGTTTTGAATCTTGCCGTGACCTCGGAACTTGTTTCGTCACCCGTCATTTCGATGACATAGATCCGATCCTTCGGGATACCAGCGGCGTCGGCCGCCAGCAGAGCTACCGGAAGAAGGGCTTGTACGGTAAAAAGAGCCTTGCACCGAGAGGTCTTCAATTGATGTGCCAGTTCCTCTGCGTTGTATAACGCATTGGCCAGGGAGACGACGCCATTAAGACGGAGCACAGCGTGAGAAACGGTCATGAAATCAATCTATCAGCGCAGTCCACCTTCAGCTATGAACCACAGAAAGCGGTGACAGGATAACTATTAATCCTTTTTCGAGCAGATACCTGCTAACTTACATTGTTGAGAGCAAACATTCCGACTACTTTGTCGAAGGCGGAGCCCTGATTCACACGCCAGCCGAGTTCCCGACTCAAGGCCCGCGCAAGTAAGTTCACACGCTGCTTCTGCGCAATCGCTGAGACCCTGACGCCGCTGGTTCCACACACATAAGGATCCAGGGACTCCGACAGAGGGCATCTTCCGTACTGCTCATCGAAGAGGAAGTCGACAAGCGGGACGGTATCAGGTACCCGGGGCAGCTCCGGCAAGGATGCGTTCGGCCTGAAAATCATTCTGGGTTTGGTCTGAGGGGGATTCTCGAGCGGGAAAAGAGGCTTTACTGAACGAGAGCGCTCACCAGGTCATTACCCCAGTATTTTCTGCTTCTCAAAATAAATGGTCTGGGATGGCAAGTGGCAGCTCTATGCACGGCTGACTCCTGGTTTAATACACGTTCACGCTAACTTCGTCCCAAACGGGAATGCCGAGCATCAGTAATTAATGCAACTAGGAAAAGGCCAATACTTCTAAAACTTTATCCAGTTCTCGCGCATTTTCGAAAATCACCTGGTCTTGTCCAAGTGCTTACAGATAAGACTACAGATGCACTACTAATTTCGCGTGACCTTTGTTGACCCGGGCTTAGCATTTAGATTGTCAGTTCCATACAAAACAATAACACTGATGGACTGAGTACATCATTACAATCTAGCTCAGATACGGAGTCACCGCATTAATTATCTTACCCCCCCATTTTCTATTGTGATCATCTCGTCGCTACAAAGTAATAGCCAAGCACGCATTAGCACAGAAATCTGTGCCGCAAGCCAACGGCCGCCACTCACGATCGTACTCAACCTCAAGCTGGGCGCGGGTCCCGAGTCTAGACCCTTCTCACGTTTCCTTCCCTGACCTTTACGCCCACCGCTCCTCCAATTTCGCCAACACCATAACGAGCCACCGCTCCCTTTATACTACAGGAGCCATCTACTATATCCAGGGCCACGTTGAGACAAAACCATCTGCATCCGGCTCCGGCTGGTCGGGTTTCTTCTCCACCATTCCGTCCTTCATGTCCTGTCACTTGTCCTCAATTACTGCGACTCGAATCATGATGTTCCTGACACTAAATGCCTACACCGTAATTACACACATACTCCTGATGACAAGAGAGCGCGCTTGCGACGATGTATGGATGGTTGAAAGACGCATAACAAGATATCCATCCGTATAATAGGCTAGTTGCGAAAGTGGGTGTGTGGTGCAGAAGTTCGTACTGCCTCCTGGAGGCATATATGCAAGGCAAGTCCTTCCCTCGAGTATCGTGGACAACGGGCCTTGCGACGGTGAACCTTAAGATAGATACAAGGGCAGAGAGCAATAGATTAGCCTCATGCATTGTCTGAGTCTGTATCCCCAGCGTCACCGGTATAGGCAGATGACAAATGGATGGGTTCGCCTCAGATTCAGGAAGACAGTGAGAAGTAAGGCATACTCAGATCAGCGGCTTCACTGGATGAAGAAGAACCCGCTGCTTAAAAGAAAAGCTGGCGTTGTCGGATTTCGAGCCCGTGAACAGGCATAACTAGACCGGTCGGATGCCCGGACCAAGCACTAGCCTGGCCCTCTGTAGAAACAGCTGATCATGTCGATAGAGCACTGTCAATGGTCCGATATTATTGCCTGCCCGTGCTGTCCTCTTCGCTCCTATTGGCGAGGGGCGCTGAGATGATAGTTACACAGAGTCCTTACCTAGAGTCGCGAGCCGACTCGAGCTGTCTGCCAAGTTGACTCTATGTTACGGGTGTCGAGGAACCATACGGACGAGGCATTCTGCATGCACCGGCCATCATGACCTTACTCTCTCACAAGACCACAGCTCGGCGAACCACCAAACCGCATTCATTCCAAATAGTCGAATCTCGGCGGTCGCAAGCGCTTAAACGCTACCAGTATCAGAGAGGCGACCAAGTGGTTGAGGGAAATCAACGCAAAACCAGTAATTAGAGCGCTTATCATGAAAGGCAGTCATCCAGGCTCGAGGATTCCCCATTGAGGAGTCTCGTACCCGACAAGTGGCGATGACAAGTCGTATTTCTTCAGAATTAGTTCATTCGTAAAAGACTAGACACCTAACCTCGATACTCTGCCTAGGCTTTGCGTCTTTAGGCGTAGCTGGGTCGATGAACGCCGTGTGAGGTGTTAGTGCCGCTACCCCTTCCCTACCATTCGGTTGCCCTTGGCTCCAAGAATCAAAGCACTTGATAAGCATGGCTTCGTCTGGAGTCATATCCTTCTGGTAGTACAGCTTGTGCCGGGTACTGGGTGCGATCGAGTAAGTTTCGCCTAGCAGGAGATTCCCGTCAGCAAAAGCCATTTCGTCCCGTGGAGTGCATGGCCAAAGAAAAATTTGTATCTCAAAAATCCGGGTAGGGCCGTCGCACACCTCTAACTTCGTAGCCGGTGGTGTCTTTTGCCTTGTCTGGATCTGGGAGGATCTCCTTGCCGCGATCGTCATTTCCGTCCCCGGCGTCTCTGTTCCGCACAGGGTATAGCAGGTCAACCTTGAAGAGGTCTTCGGGGCCAGTTGTGCGCCAGTCGATCACGGCCAGAGGAAAGTCACTCGCCGGGTGGCCGATGGGCCGCCAGACATTAATCAGCTGGTAGCGTCTCTGGAGCAGCTCGTCCACCTCGGCGGCGGGGAGATGTCTTCTAACCCTCGTCTCGGCAGCTTTGGGTGTCTGGTCGACGTGCACCTGCTGGATAGGCTGCCGTGGCGAGGTCGGGTCGTGGCGGCGGATGGTGTGATCGAATATGATGACCTTCTTGACGTTCGGGCCCAGCTTGTCGCGCAGCAAGCGCTCCACCTCGGGATAATACGTCCTGCGCAGCTCCGTGTCGTCGGACGCGAAGAACACGGCGGGGTCAGTATCGGACGGGGCCTCGTACACGGCGAAACCAGAGACGTCGACACCAAAGTCAGTCCCGGCATCGCGAATATTTGCCACCGACCGCTTGCGCTCGACCCGCTCGAAGGATGTTGCATCAGTGTCGACCTTGGCCCAAGGGTTTACGGCGGTAGGGTCGATGTAGCGGAACACGCCCGTCGTCATTTTGACTCTCAAAGCAAGGCACGGGCCTGAACCGTTCCCTTGGATGAGCAGATCAGCGTGAGGTCGAGAGGACTAGATTCGTGCACTGCCGTAGCTCGGAGGAGAAGACACTTTTGTGTCAGATATACACAGTGAGAAGGGCGTGATGAGTGAGTGTTGATTCAGAGTCCTCGTGACCGTGCCGGATTCGCGGGTTGTGTCTCCCGTGCGGGACACCGGCAGGAGGATCCACCATGATAACTGGACTGCAAAGTGTCTGTGGGGTTCACACGCATTTAGTGCCTGGCTTCTCCGACCTTAAGAGCCTTGGCAATCTTGACGTCAGAAATTACCAATCCTGAATGCGCGTGTTGAAGGATGGCTCTCGGGCTGCCTGGTAATTAATCAATAAATGACCCACCGTGCCTTGGATCCCAGCAACGATCCTTCACATGGGTGACACCGGACGCCTTCGAGATCCTCGGTCAAGTTATGGCTATTAGCTAGGTCCTCCCGGCATGTCAGGAGAAGATGTGCTAAGTTCGAACAAGCGTCTTCGCCTAGTGGATGGACTAGAGCCCCCTTACTCTATCCCATGGGATGGAGCTATCGATGGATCTGTGCAGTGCGTCCATACCCTAGTATTGTGTATCAGACACCACACTGCCTCCTCCATCAAAATCTGCCAAAAGGCTCTGTTTGCTGATGGCGACGCATGTTGTTCCCAGATTTCCTGCTTGCACGTATCTCGGCAGTCTTAGCATCGAGATGGGGTATATGATTAGTGAGCATATAATTTGATGGTGGTGGTGGTGCGCATGACGAACGATCTTGCGGAGCAAAGGTACTAAGGATTACAAAGCTTCGGACTCCGTTTCATCACCGCCGGCCTACGTGGTAATTATCAGGTTAATCCTCCTGATTACCAATCGCGGGATGTCAAAGCTGCCCGGGTATACAATGCCTGACTCCATATCCTGACCTGCTCAAATTCAGATCCAAGGACAGCAAAATAGTATGACTATAAGTATCTCGCTGATAGGCCCTTGGCACCGCAACCACGGTACTACCTGGGTAGTAACAGACACCAAGCCGACTCCCCACCACTCTGCCTGTGTCGCCAACCGCCTTGCACCCCATTACCGGCTGCGGCCCGTGTTATCCCCATCCAAGCAAATGGCCGCCTCTACGAACCTCTTCAGGCCACTGAAGGTGGGCCGGAGCGAGCTCTCCAACCGCATAGCCATGGCTCCTCTTACTCGAATCCGTGCCGATGAGGACCACGTCCCTATTCAGCCGTTGGTGTCTGAATACTATGCTCAACGGGCCTGCGTTCCTGGGACCCTCCTGGTCACTGAGGCGACCTTCATCGCCCCCCAAGCCGGCGGCTACACCAACGTCCCGGGCATCTGGTCCGACGCGCAGGTCGAGAGCTGGAGGAAGGTAACCGACGCCGTTCACGCCAACGAGGGCGTCATCTACCTGCAGCTTTGGGCCCTGGGACGTGCCGCTCATCTCGATGGGCTGAAGAAGGAACTGGGGGATGCCGCAAAGGTCGTCAGCGCCAGCGACATCGCTATTGAGGGGCGAGCCAAGCCCCACCCTCTGACCGAGGCCGAGATTTGGGACTATGTCGGCCTGTATGCACAGGCAGCCAAGAATGCGATCTCTGCCGGGTTCGACGGCGTCGAGATCCATGCAGCAAACGGCTATCTTGTGGATCAGTTCCTACAGGACGTCAGCAACAACCGCAAGGATCAATGGGGCGGCTCGGTCGAGAACAGGGCTCGCTTCGCCATCGAGGTCACCAAGGCCATTGTGGCGGCAATCGGTGGTGATAGGACTGGCATCCGATTGAGCCCTTACTCTTCCTTCCAGGGCATGAAAATGGCCGACCCCGTGCCCCAGTTCTCGTACTTGGTGAAAGAGCTCAAGCAGTTCGGATTGTCATACCTCCACCTGGTAGAGTCCAGAATCTCTGGAAATGCGGATGTTGAGGCCACCGAGAAGGTTAATTTTCTCGTGGATATCTGGAACAACCAGAGCCCTGTGCTGCTCGCTGGTGGCTTCACACCGGAGTCTGCCATCAAGGCAGCGGACGAGGAGTTTCCGCAGAAGGATATAATCATCGTGTTTGGGCGGTATTTCATTTCCAACCCAGACTTGGTCTTCAGGGTCGAGAATGGCATCGCTTTGGAGAAGTACAACCGTGACACGTTCTACACACCAGGGACACCGGAGGGCTACACTACTTATTCATTCAGTCAAGAGTTCTTAGAAGCCAAGGCGGGAAATTAGACCAGATACCTACGAATACCCAGCGCGGCGGACAAATTTATACATGTGAGCCTGATAGTACTGGAGGTTTGAACCTGTGCCTGCATCGAATCTGGTGAAAGCCTTCCATCTACGCCAAGGCGTCTACGATTCCACCTTAGCGGTGCTCGATTCGGATTCCGGCGACATGGCAAAGTTGGTGGACAGTTTCTGACGGCAGTTTCACTTTATGCTGGAGCCATGTCGGTACGACGTTCGTGGTGATGAGCATCTAGACGACAATCAGGACATACGTTAGGCTCAGACCCCATCATATTGTGTCTCTACACATTTCGCACTAACGGGCTTGATGTGAAGGATGATACACAATCTTTTCCATCACATGCCCGTGACCATCTTTGGCTACGCTCCTCACTTGTCTGCATGAAGGCAAAACGCCATGGTGAAACTCACCCAATTCGACAGCCTTTGCAAGAGGTAAGTCCTCCTTCAAAGATACCGGGTGATGGGAAAGAGGAATCGGTCCTTGCAGGACCGTGCCTAGAAGAATATCGAGACCGGAAACATCAGATGGGGGATGCCGATCAACCTAGGGAGCTTGATCCTTAGAAACGTACTCCAGGCGGGAATGCCAGCAGTGGCACGTTCCACAAAACTCCAATTTGAGCATTCCCCCCCCCCCAATTCTAAGCTAGTGGGGCCATCAGCTCACGAGCAGACGAGATATACATCCAAGGTTAGAGTGCTTTAAGCTGTCCGATCAAGCTATTCCACACCAAGGTAATCTCCCGTGTACTTTTGCCGGTGTGTCATTGCGACACTCAGGCAGTTGTTCGTGCTCAGATTGCGAGGTCTACATGGCGGACTGGCACCATTGGTCGTACCCGTGCACCTTGGCCGAGTTATTGTACCTTGAATATCTTCACAGGATCGACAGGCCGTGGCAAATAATTGCTTCTTGATTAGTGGTATCATTTATGCCCATTCACGCCGTCCTCCTTTGATCTATCATCAACTTGACCTCTCCAGATTCAACCAACGCAGAACAGCAACAGAACTCTCTTCCCTCCCTGCAGCGTGTCATACACCTAGACGCTGATGGTCTTGAAGATGCTAAACTCCTGGCCAGTGGCCACCAGAGTGCCTGGTATCTGAGGGTGCCAGTGGACCTCCTTGGCCTGCTCGTGGTAGTGGACAAACAACAGCTGGGGCGGGACGTCCTGGACGCCAGCGGTATCTTTGCTCTCCTCATCATCCAACTCGACGGCCAGGTCCCAGAGTGTGACGGTGTTATCGCCGGCGGCCACGGCGACGATGCTGTCGTCGGTTGGGTGCCACTCGACACTCGTGATCTGCTCCTTATGGTAGTCGAAACTCGCGACGGGGGTGGGCTTCTCAGCGGCGTTGGGCTTCCACTGTCGCAGGTCCCAGACGCCCCAGACACCATCGTCGTCGCCGGATGCGAGCAAGTTAGACCTCTGGCGGCTCCAGCTCATGACGTTGACGTCGGCCTTACTGATCTGCATGGTGATCATTGGCTTCCGGCTCTTGCTCCGTATGTCCCAGATTCGGATGGTGCCGTCGGAGGAGGCAGAAGAGAAGACCTTATCTTCGCTGGGGCTCCACTGGATCTCCTCGACGCTTCCCGTGTGGCCGGCCAGGGGCCTGGTGTCCGTGACCCAGCCACCACCATCGGTGCGGGTGGTGATGTAGATGAAGCCGTCATTGTCACCAGTGGCGAGCCTGCCGCCGGGAGACAACGGCGACCAGTCAACGGCGTAGCCCTCCGACTTGTGGGCGCGAATGGTGGACAGGGGTCTGTTCTGCTTGTCGGAGATGATGGTGCCAGGGGTGTCGAAGCTGGCTAGGTGGGGGGTGATGTCGTGGATGTAGATATGGGAGGACTCGGTCATGGTGGCGACGAGGGTGGTCGGGGTCCCGGAGGAGCCCGAGGCCGGCGACTGATGGGCGCGAGTGCGGTTGGTGGTGGAGGAGAGGGGGATCGACTTGGACTCGAGGATGGGCTCCGCGTCCTCGTCGTCCTCGTCCTCGTCCTCTTCATCATCGCTGCCGTCGTCTCCACGGTCCATCCTGCTGAGGCCGGCAAACTTCATGACCATGAGAGCGTTCTCTTGTGCACGCTGGCCCTCGGCCTGGGTGCCAGAGACGGTATACATGGTGGCGGGGTAGACCTTGCGGTTGTCGCCGAGGGCGTCGGGTATTATGTCGAAGGACAGGCAGGGCCACGGGGTGGACAGGTTGTGGAGCATGTGGTAGGTGGAAGGGTCGGGGGCGAGGGTCTGGCCGGGCTCGAGCTTCGACCTGCCGACGATGAAGGCGGACGGCCCAGCAGAGGAGGCGGAGGGGTTGTCGACGTCCATCTCGGCCTGCTCTCTCTCCCGCTCGGCGTCTGGCCTCCCGTCCACGCCAGCCTCGAGGACCTCACCCTCGCTCTCGAACTCATCCTCAAACTCGTCCTCAAACTCGCCCATGTCCTTGTCGTTGTTGGCGTTGTCGGTGTCGATGTCCATCTCCATGGCGTCGGGGCGGTGGCCAGCCTTGAGAGGGCGGTCCTCGTGCTCACCGGGGCGCTTCGACATGATGATGTTGGCGGCACCACAGGGCGGGGCGGGGCCGGATGTCGCAGGAGGTATGGGGGGACGGGGACAGAAAAGAGACGCGTCTGGAGCCGTGAGCGCCTGCGATCGTGCTCTGGCGTCTAGGGCGGTGCTGGTGTTGGTTAGAGACGACGGCGAACCTGAGCGAGGCGGTTCGCGTGCAGTCGTCCAGAAATTTTTCCAGGGGCGATAAGATAAGACCGGCTTATCGACGACAAGGTACGTCCGTACCCGTACACACGGCTTCTATCCGTGAGAACCTTATTTCGACGTCAAAACTACCATTCAGAAGTACCAGCCCGTGTACCGTGAAGATATCTCTCACGCATAGCATTAAGATCTCATCCAAGACACAAAGCAGACAGGCAGGACATGATTCTTTTTGTATGTGTTTTTGCTCAAACCTCCCGCGCCCCCCCCCCCAAAAAAGAAATGAGAAGGGGCTGCGGCCCATTGGAAGGTCTCACAATACTGTCCACAGCATCCCCTCGCCAGTCTGTTTTCCTGGTTCCTATAATTATGGAAATTGATTTCGGCTGACATCCGCGACCCCGGAGACTACGTCCGTCCAGCAGTCGAGATCCAGACGGCCGTCTTGGACAATGCTCAGCATTGTGTCTCTTACATCAAGCGGACAGCATAAGCTACGACGACAACCTGCCCCTTTGGCGGCATTATATTGTCCTTTTTGTGGACATGAACATGTTCCAGATGTCGTGCTTGGAGCAGTCTCTGTGCAGAGTACCCTTCTTGATAATATTGCAGGAATGATGTCTGGACTCCCAAAAGTAGATGAACTCTTTCTGAAGGGGGACCGGACAGCAGCCTACCAAGCTAGACGTAAACTCCGGCGACTAGAGGGTCTTCGATAGGAACATTCTGAACTTGTTGTGGCGTTTCGTTACGGAGAGGATGACGTTATCCTGGCGTCCAGATGTCGAGATCCTGCCATCCCCCAACATCAAATGCCAACTTTAATTCCGGCTTTATGATTGCTTGCTATCCCTCTGTGGAAGTAAGGGACACTTGGACAACTCAATAGACCTGTAGTCATATTCGTAATATTCTCGCGTAAAACTCAGCTATTTCGAGTTTGCAGGTCCCTCCCTAGCACGCCGAAGTACAACCACCGCATCGACAGATAAAAAGCTTCTATAAGACTCCGCAAGAGCCGACGGAAAACTTCTGATATCTAAGTCGAGAATTCTACCAGTGATTGTGCTCCATTTCTGGATTGTTCTCAGCTGTCGAGGCCATCAACAAAGTTGCGGTGCCAGACCTGGTTCCAAGAGTCCAGAAGGGCACAGAAAGGGCGATCGGGCTGGGAAATATTGTACGCGTGGAGGCGAAAGTGCGGTCCATAAAACTATCTCAACACTGCGAGCGGCTACGAGCTACTGGCCCATGCACCAGAGAACAACCCCCCCCCTTTAAGGCCACAGAGAATCGTACATGAACAGCCAGTCATCCCAGTATCCGTCATACTTGCCCACGAGCCAGCTTCTGCCATCTCCCTCGTCAACACCGACCCTCCACGGCCTCGTGTAGATACCATCATGCTTCAGGTGCCTTTTTAGGGCGACATTCATACTGAAAGAGCTAGGACTGACACCTAGGAAGTAGTCGGCATGTAGCAGGACGACAAAATCCACCAGCGCTTGTTGGTCCCAGCTCAAAGCGTTCAGCCGCTCTAGCAGATCCCGGTCGTCCCTTTTCTGTTTGGTCAAAAGCTCGTGCTTGGTCAGGACACGTAACCCATGCCGGTCGAGCGCGAGAGAAGCGAGACGGGCAGCTTCCGTCACGTTTCCGGTGGCCAGGTATGCGAACCTGGGCGGCGGGTTCAATTCGGACGCCTTGGCCATATAAGCGCTAGCCTGGTCTTGGAACGATGGCCAGCTGCTGAGCGCATCGCTCTCGGTTCGCAGGTGGATGCCGACGAAGGATGCGTTGGGTTGAGATATCGAAGGAGCGGGTAGGGCCGTCTCGCTCATGGCAGCGGCAGCGGCAGTCTTCAGACCCAGCTCCAGGATATCGGGCCGGAACTTGAGAATACCACCGAACGTCGCAACGAATTCGGGACCATCTCGATATACGGGGAAGGTCCACTGCACGCCCCAGTTGAACCGGATCAGCTTCGGGTTGGACGGGGTGACTGGTTCCTGACCCAGCCGTTGCTGTTTTTCGTCCAGCCACGCGTGAAACCGGGAGCCGAAGAGATCGGCATGGCGGTTGAGGTCGCGCTGGTCACAGCCTCCTCTGAGGCCGAGGCGGTTGGGGGTGATCATATCTGGCCGCACGTCGCCCCTGCGCCCATCCTCCTCGCCCACATTCAGGCCCGGTACATCCTCCGGCGTGTCGTATATGGTGATCTGAGGGCAGGCAGTGCGCAGGCTCTGGCGGAAGTGGTCCTCGTCGAAGAAGTAGGAGAAGGGCAGCTTCTTGCCGATGAACAGGTCATCCAGTCTGTCCGGCGACCTCGTCTGGATCGTCGGCATGGTAATGCCAGCGGCGCCGGCCTCGATGGCGTACCGAAGACACGTGAGTATAAAGTTTCTTATATTGCCAATGCCACCGGAGTTGTTATCACAGACGAATACCAGCCCTGACGTCCACGTAGTGGTCTCGGAGCAGACCCGGGCCAGGGGCCACGAGACGAAAGGTGCATCCGGAACAGAGAGGTCGCTGCCGCCAAAGGCACGGTCAGAGACTGAGCCCGCGGGGCTGAATAAGTCCCTCTGGCTCTGGGGACACTCGTCAAAGATGCACAGACGTGGGAGGCGGCAGCTCCAGAGCAGCGCGAGGCTGATAAGGCTGACAAGGAGGACCGGCCTACCGCCCCTCGTCATTGTTGAGATCATAGCCCGAGCCTGATGAGACGCAATATGCCGGCGGGTACACCCGACTGCACCCGACTGAAGTCATTGATGGGCTGCCGGAAAGCAAGACAGGTACCTAGTACAGATATGCCTACATTTAGGTGCCGCTTTCTGTTGTAGCTCAATACCGACGATCTCAGGAACGACGAAGGACGGCCTGGCGAAGGAGCAAAGCCAGTTTAGAGGAACTGAGAGATACCGACATCCAGAAAACCAGGGCGCGCCGGGGCCGCTGGGGCCTTCAGCCTCTCCTTTCCCCTCTCTACATGCTGAAGCAGTCGCAGGCCCCCTGGTCAATCTCCGCCGGGACAAATGGTGTCTACGGAGAAGGTCGCTCCGTCCACTCGATCCGCTTCCCTGCACATCAGGCAACTGAACCACCACCCCCGCCGTTCGGCCAGATATGGCTGCGATCAGAGCCGCACCGTCTTCGGGCTTATATGCTGTCTTGTCTAGAACAGGCTCCGCGAGCCTGTACGATGCACATCTGTGACAAGTCGGGCGCGCGGCTCGAAGCCCATATTGAGAATGAACTTCCAGGAACTATCATTGAATCGCTATGTCTATCAAGGTAACAAATGTACCCGACGCTGTGTAGTATACAAGAGGGTACGTGAAGGGTATTTCACAAGGGAACCAAAGTCACTTGAAGAGGCGCCCCACCAATGCAGGCGCGTCGGGATCAAGTCGCGCCGATCGCCTTGTCCGTAGCGAAGTCGAACTTGACGGGATGCATCAAAACCCCTCTCAGGCACATGCGACCCGTATCCTTCTCGAGCTCCGGACCGCCCAGCCCGGCGTCCTCCTGCCCGAGCCAGCGGTGCCAGAGCTGTGGGCCGAACTCGGTGTTATAGTAGTACGTCGAGGTGAAGAAGTTATGCTCCGAGGTGCCCGGGGTGAAGGGCCAGTAGTAGACGCTCAGCTCAGGGGTCTCTGCGTGGTTAAAGACGGAGTCGAGCCTGTCGAGGGGCCAGCGGCGGTCGAAGAAGATGGGATGGGGTATATAGACGGCTTTAAGGCCGTGGTGCAGCGCGATGGAACCGGGGAACATCTCGGGGAACATGGTGTGCTTGTTGCGCGAGACCTCCTCGTGCATGGCCTGCAGCAGGCGGCGCGAGAAGCGGCCGACGGTGATGATGGAGGTGCGACGGGGCGGGACGGTGTCGTAGCCGGTGATGTCGTAGCGGAGGGACCAGGCGTTCTTGGCCGGGTCGAAGAGGGGGCTGAAGGTGACGAGGTCGGCGGCCTCACCGACGCCCCACTCGTAGTTGTCGCGCTCGATCGTGGTAGGCGGGTAGGTGGCGGTGTTGACGATGCCCTCGTTGAGGAGTGGGCCCCAGGGGCTGGGCTCCCCGCTGGCGACGGTCTCCTTCTCGACGAGGTCGACGAAGTCCTGCCAGCGGCCGTGGAGGCCGGGGATCCAGAAGCGCTCGTTGCGCTCCCAAAGGTACTTCCGGGGCTGCTTGTCGGCCCATCTGGCAGCAGAGTCGAAGAATTCGTAGTAGTGGCCGGTGTAGCGCAGGTCGAGCTCCCAGTTCCAGAAGTACTCATACTCAGGGTGGCGCTGGGCGAACCACTGCAGGGCAAAGTGGGGGACGCGGTAGACGCTGTAGATGGGCTTGTGGCTGTCATTCTCGAGGGTCATGTCGTCGCGGAAACCCGGGTAGTAGGCGGCCATGTCCGGGACGGACCACGGCGTGGTGATGTCCCAGAACTCCTCGGGGACGTGCTCGCGGACCATCTTCTTCGCGGTGGCCTCGTCGGAGATGTCAATGGAGTCGTCGACGATGTGCATGAGGATGTGGACATCGAACTGGCCGCCAGACTTGAGGGACAGCTCGGTGATGAGGGCCCTGGTGTTGATGATGCGCATGGGCGTCCACTCGATGCCGGTCCAGGCGCGCAGGATCAGGACGTTGCGGGCCAGAGGCCTCTTGGCGCCCTTGGCCGCCTGGGACCACAGGCGCGAGAGGCCGCTGCCGCCGCCGCCGCTCTCGGGCCTGGCGGAGTCCTTGTCGAGGCCGAAGCGAGCGCGGTTCCTGTCGAGGCACCTCTTCTGGACCTTGCCCCAGTTGATGTCCGAGTAGTCGTACTTCTGTATCATGCGGTCGAGGACGGGCTCGCCCGGGGGCGGCGCCTCGAGGCCGAAACCGCCCCTGGCCTTGGGGTAGGAGTAGCCATAGGGGCCCAGGCGGCCGAAGCGCTCCCAGCACTGGTCGGGAGCCATGCCGAGGTTTTCGTAGGCGCCGAAGTAGGGGGCGGGCATGTAGGCGGGGATGCCGGGGTAGGAGAAGACATCGGGCGCGGGAACGGTTTCATGGGCGTCGAGATAGCAGGTCTGGATGTCGTCGAGGTGGGCGTAGGGGTTGGCGGGAACGGGATCGAAGGGGATGTTGTCGAGGATCCTGACATCACCGGAGTCCTTGCTCTGTTCGGGGATCCAGCTTGAGTAGTCGACGAGGGTGCGGATGCCGTGGTAGAAGGCGTCCAGGCTGTTTTTGTGGGTCAGCGCGCGCGCGGGAGAGAAAAAGACACACATACACACACACACACACACGGGGAGAAAAGGGGGGAGGGGCGGAGAAGGAGATAGACGCACCTCGTGTAGTCGTTCCAGTGCCATGGCACCTGCTGCAGCGGGGTCTGATGCTCCGTACTCGGGGGCGGCTGATCCTGTTGTCCCTCGGGCGGCGGTGGCTGCTGTGGCTGCGAGGGTGGAGGTGGCGGTTTTGCCCACTCGTCGTGCACGCCCGTCGTGTGTGTGGACCACAGCCGCCTGCCGTAGAGGAAGAGGCAGAAGCAGAGGACCGTGGAGGCGACGAGGAGCTGCCTGAAGGACGGTGGGTGCATGGTCCGGAGGGGGGAGGGGACGTAGGAAAGGATGGAGGAGGACGAGGAGGGCGGGGAGGGCGAGTCGAGGCCGGAGGGCAGGGAGAGGCTGTTGAGGCCGGAGGAGGATTTCCTCCTGGAGCGGTGGCGGTGGTCTTTCCAGGCGGGGCCGTTGTAGTTCGCGGTTCTCATCGCAGGCCTACGAGCAGTCCGTGGTTACGTGGTGAGGCGGTGGCATGGGACCCGGACTCGACCACCCGGCGCGCGGGACGCAGCGAAGAGCTGTCTCGTCTCGAGAGACGCGGGCGAGACCTGCACGGGGCCAGGGGTAGGTGGCGCACCGTGTGTGCCTCGTTGCCGTGCTGCGGGCCTGCTGGGAGTGCCGGGTGGGTGTCGCGCCGTGTCGCGACAGCCACGCGGGTGGTGGTAGGAGGCCAACGATGATGTCTCGCGCGGCGTCGAGACCTGACCAGCCTGTCGCTCGTCGTCGCTCGTCGTCGCTCGTCGTCGCTCGTCGTCGTCGTCGTCGTCGTCGTCGTCGCCGCCGCCGCCGCTGCTGCTGCTGCTGCTACTGCTGCCCGGTCGTGGAGGTTTAGGAGAACAGGACGGAGGGTGGTGCCCAGAGGCGAAGAAGGGAATCGGTGGCAGGTTGGCCTGGGCTGAGGTGGAACGAGTCTGGATGTTTCCCGAAGCGGGACGACAGAATGTCAAAGTTTTGTAAATTAGCAGTGATTAGGTAAATGAGGTGGTCCCCCCCGTCTCCAGCAGGCCTCGTTTCAGAGGGTCGCCGGCTGGCGGGATTGGCTGGATCGGCCGGCAGCGCCTGGCAGCGCGCGCTGGATGCGTCCACTGGTCCGTAGTCGAGCCCCCTAAGAGACACCTTAATTGGGGTTTGGGGGGGCCCCACCGCCTGCAGCCAGAAGCCTAATTCCTTGCCCCCGGTCAGGGGTCCCACGCCAGGCACCCCGTCTCTTCTTCCTGCGCCATCATGCATCATGAGCTCCTGATAAGGGGTGCGCGCTTGCTATCTCGTGCCCAGCTCGTCCAGGCGCCAGCAGTGTTAGCACGACGACCAACAAACCATCCCCCCCGGCCGGTATCCGATATCAGCCTCCACCCAGCCAACTCGGCGGCGGCGCGACGCCACGACCTCATTCGTCTCTGTGTGGCCTCTCCATTCGTGCTCGTGCTCTCATCGAGAGGAAAGAGGATGAAGACGAAAAAGGGAAAGGGGGGGAGGAGGAGGCTGGTGTAAAGTAAATAATTGAGGGGGAAAAAAGGAAAAAAAAAACAAAAAAAGGGTAAGGAAATATAGGAGGAGGAGGAAAAGAGGAAAAAGAGGGGGAAAAGAAGAACAAGAACAAGAAACAAAAAGAGAGAGAGAGGAACGTGCACCGGCAGGCCAGACAACGGCTCCCCGTCGCCGTGTACGCCTCTTCTTCGGCGCGCGCGCGCCGTCATCGCCACGTGCCTACTACGGGCTCCCCAGCGAGTCTCGGCATGGCAAAACACATTGTCTGAAGGCATCTGTCTGTCTGTCTGTCTGTCTGTCTGTCAGTCAGTCAGGACGACACCTCTTCGTCACGGCAGAATCCGACGCAGTGCAGCCTGCCGAGCATCTAACGTCCGTCCTGGGCAGCGGACGACGTCTCGAGGACGATGCTCGGCCCGTGCCCCTAGCGAGATCCGCCACAACGTCAGCCCAACAAGAGGTCGTTCGACACCGGCCTTCCGGGTGCTGTTTCCGGCGAGCCTCGGGCACCTGGCCGCGCCCTGGTACTACTACATAGTACTGCATAGTAAGCAAAGTTACGTACGCCTTCCGATCTGCCCTCGGGGCCGGATCTCTCACCAGAACGTGCATCGCGTCGACCCGTCGAGGGAGAGGTGCCGTGCCTCTCTGCTCCCAACATGCGTGGAGTCGTCGGAAGGCTCGGGTCAGGGCGTCGCGAGCCGCGACAGCGCCCGCGAGGCCCGCTCTGGAACTGAGACGCTGCTCCCATCACCGCCCGCCTCTCTGGGTATATAAGGGCGGCGCTTGGCACCGCTAAGCCCGTCCACAGCTGGGGAGGGCATCGATATCTAGCACACGAGGCAGTCGGCTTCTTCTTAGGACTACCTCGCCCGTGCCTTAGACCTCTACCTACTAAGAGCTAGCCTATGTAGAGAGGCATCCGCACGCACCAGAACCCGCGTTTCCAGCGACGACATCGGAGACGACATGGCGAGCACGACAGCCACGCATCCCCGCGTCCCGTCCATCGCCGTGGTTGGCGGCGGCATCGCCGGGCTCACCCTCGCGCTGAATCTGATCAGCCTGGCCAGGCCCTCGCCCTCGACCGCGCCAAAGTATGACGTTACGATCTACGAAGCTGCCCAGTACGTCCGCCCCCTCCCTGTCGCGCGGCGAGGCCCCGCTGCCGCTGCCACGGCGTCCGCGCCCGAGAGGCTGGCAGAACGTGCGCCTAGGATGGCCGCCGCGCCGCGCCGCGCCGGGCTTGGCTAACCAGAGAGCTCGCAACAGCGCATTTGGCGAGATCGGGGCCGGCGTGTCCATCGGGCCCAACGCCAGCCACGCTATGAAGTGCATCGGGCCGGAGGTCTACGCCGCATTCGAGCGGACCGAGACCACGAACCAGTCGTCCTCGAAGCGGGAGGTGTGGTTTGAGTTCCGCTTCGGCGAGAGCGTTGGCGGCAGGTACAAGGTCGAGGGCGAGGAGGGGACGCGCCCCGAGGACCGCACGGGAGAGCTCATCGCCACCGTTGGGTGCAGGAACGGCCAGCGGGGCGTCAAGAGGAGCGACTTCCTCGACGAGCTGATCAAGCACGTACCCGAGGGCGTCGCACAGTTCGGCAGACGCGTCACCGGCTACGCGACGACCGCGTCCGGACAGGTTGAGCTCCGCTTCAGGGACGGCTCGTCCGCGACCCATGACGCTGTGGTCGGCTGCGATGGCATCAAATCGAGCATCCGCAGGACGCTGCTGGCCTCGACGCCGAACCCAGAGGCGGCCGACGCCGTGTTCAGCGGCAAGTTCTGCTACCGGGGCCTGGTGCCCATGGACGAAGCAGTGGCTGCACTGGGCGAGGAACCGGCCAAGAATGCGCAGGTGTATCTGGGACGGAATGCCCACATCTTGACGTTCCCGATTGAAGGGGGCAAGGTGATGAACGGTGGGTCCCCGCTCGGCTTCCGACCTAGCGACGGATAGATTGGGCTGACGGCAGTGTTCAAGTCGTTGCGTTCAACTCGGCCGAGGAATGGACAGATCCGAACTGGGTCGTCAAGGCCGACCACCAAACGCTGAGGTCCTCGTTCTCGGGATGGTCTTCAACGGCGACCAAGATCATCGACCTGATGCGCCAGACCGACATCTGGGCCCTCTTTAACCACCCTCCCGCGTCAACATACGTGTCTGACGATGGTCGGGTATGCCTAATTGGTGATGCCGCGCACGCCACCACCCCACACAAGGGCTCTGGAGCCGGCATGGCCATAGAGGATGCATACATCCTAGGTAACCTAGTTGCAGAGGCGCTGGATAGGGGCAGCGTGGACGTGGGCAAGGCAATCCCGGCGGCATTTCGGACATACGACGCAACAAGACGGCAGAGAACCCAGCGCCTAGTCGAAGATTCTCGTGAGACGGGCACGGTCTATGAGATGCAGCACTCCGAGTTCGGCTTCGACAAGGAGAAGATCAGAGCGACGCTTCTCACCCGGATGGATTGGGTGTGGGAGCACGATGTCAAAGAGGAACTGGCACAGGCCCTGGAGAAGCTGGATAGCTTGATGAATCCGTAGTACGGGCCCGATGCCGCTTGAGTAGTTCCAACGCCGGCTTCTTCATCATAATAGATTTCATCCTTCCTGGCCAGGTTCATCTGCGAGTGACATCCGCCTGCTGCGACTTGTGGGGGCAACGTATGTCAGTGAACTACAAGGCCGCCGGCGGAGACAGGCTCCACAAATATCCAGCAACGCCCGCCCAGAATCAGCTGACAACAGAAGGGCAGTACCAACGTGGTCTGCTGGGCCAGCAGCGGGGTCTTATAAGAAGAGAAGAGAAGAGAAGGAGGAAGCTGCTGCTGCTGCTTCACGGCAATTCGTTCTGCCGGCCTGCCGGTAGACCGCATAGCGGATGCGGATCGGGAATGCGGAACAAGGTTTCGGCTCAACCAAGGTGGACGTCCGCCTGAATAATCACCAATCTGGATGTGGAGATAGAATCCTACGACAACACGTCTCTTGATATCCTAGAGGGTCTTCTCAACTCATTGGAGCATGTCCGTCTACCTTTCCGTTTATGCTTTTGTTACCACGCCTCCAAGCTGGCGGCGGCGGCAATGGACTTGGTCTCATAATCGTTCTCGCACCATTTCGTCAACGCTGGCTAACGTCACCCGAGTAATGGTCCAGGTCGAGAAACCCAAGAGAACACTCGGCAATATCTGAAACGGAGGTTGTGATAGCGCTTACCTTCCATCACTCGGCAACTCCCGAGGAGCGGGAGCCCTCCTGAGCATGCCTTCGCTGGTCTCAGCCACGCAGCTTCGCCTGCGCTTCGCCCAAGCTTTGTCGCGGATGTATCAGCGGGAAGTGCCACAATATGCGATTTTGCAAAAATTGGTTGATAAGGTCAATACTCAGAACCATGCAACACTACCTTTGACAGACTTGCCACGCCATGGTGCTGTCCGGCTGGCCTCTCCCGCCGAGCTGCAGGTGACCGCGAGGTTCTTCAACGTAATGTAAGCTCAAGAGACCTCGTTATCCTTCGTCCTCTTCTTACAACTTGAGACGGGTTCTCTTCACTTGAAGTCGATTGTGACCGCGGTACCCACGCGAGAGCTACAAACTTACACCCCCTCTATTCTTTGCCCATGAATCCACACGGCTCTCCGTGTCTGACAAGGCACGCAGGGGCATGAAGTCGGTCGGGCATTACAATCTCTCTGCCGCGAATCTACCGGTACATGCGACCGCCTTCCGGCCAGTGACCCGTGAAGGACTCTCTGCAGCACCTTTTAGACTATTCGCATCGGTTCTAAGGCCAGAGCTGCTTTCGCCATCTCTGCGACCCCTCGCGCAGCGTCTGCTCCGTCAAAGATCCCCCGTCTTTAGCCAGAGGACGGTTGATCTAGTCCAAGTTGCCGAGTCGCAAGGCGGCCTCACTGAAACAGAAGCCGAAGACTTCATCCAAGGGGGGTGCGAAACACTCGCCTGGCGAAACCAGGTGTCCATCACAAAGAGCGACTACGACACCTTGAAATCAGACAACAACGGGGACCTATTGATCGATATCTTAGCATTCCGTAACCCTCATCTCAACCATCTAACGCCTGCCACGGTGGCTATCGATGCTGTGCAGCAAGGGATGCGGGCTGTTGGCCTGGTCCCCAAGGACCGCGTCGAAGGCCCGCCGGAGAGGAAATGCAACGTTCTATTAAGACAGACTAGCTTTTTGGCCATCGACGAGGGCATTGTATTTGATGATGCAGGCAACGATGGACTGAAGGGAAGCCATTCCGCCCGGTTTGGCGAGATTGAACAGAGAGGCGCTGCACTAACGCCTAAGGGCAGAAAGAGATACGACGAGGTGATGGCCAGAGCCACTCGTTTGGGCCTGCTCCAAAAAGACAAAGAGTCAGAATACAAGGCGATGTTCGATGACGCTTTTCCGGATGACTGGGAAATTATGAGGGCCGAGAAGCTTATATGGGCAGAGTACAGCCTCACAGAGAAGGGCAGAGCTGTTGCAAGAGCTGGCTCAACCAAGGCGGGCGCAGGGCCTGGAACGCTTCAGCGAGCTCTTCAAGATGGCCTCGTCTCTTGGACGCCGATTCCTTACGAGGACTTCCTTCCTCTCTCGGCAGCTGGGATCTTCCAGAGCAACCTTCATCATGACTCAGGCAGCGCAAAGGTTGTCGAGGCGCAGGATATCACAACGGAGTCAAAAAGCCAACTGCGACAAGTGCTCGGTGAAGATGGATTGATGGATGAGATGCAGCTCTATAAGGCTCAGCATACTAAGAGCATAGAAGACGTGTGCGATGCACTCGGTTTGTCTGGACGTTAATCAGAAAGCAGTCATACGAGCTGGTGCAAGAAGGGGGGGGTTTTTTTTTTTCAAAAAAAAAAAATATTATTGAAAAAGAAAATCAAAATTTTTCATTTGAATGCAGTTACAGGTCTCTGCTCTATTAGGGTATATGTTGACAAATAATATCTTTCTCTTTAAATGTCCCTGCGCTATAATTCGGCTCTTTGCTCTAATTAAAGGAATTAGAATTATTGCTGATATAAAATAGTGAAAGGATACCAAGAGTAATAGCAGTGTGTTGAAAATGATAACTTAGAAGTCGTTGACATTCTAGTAAATATAGGTCGCCTTGTCCAACTGTATGATCAGCACCATTTGGCCATTGTCCTTCTACGGCCTCACAGCCCCGTGTTGTATTCAAATCGTAGGAAAATCTGCTTCAGCGAGCGCAGGGAGGTCGCTTGCCTGCACACTACAAGCGTTGGGATAACATTGGCGGGAATTGACATCTCGGACGCTGATCTGATGCGCATCATAGCGCGATTGGCGGACTCATCAACGACGACAACCCCAAGCTGGTGCTTTAGCCCATACCGGTCCACTCGGACAACTTGGCTCCGCGAATCTGCTGGCCACGACGGCTTGGGTGCCGAGGTTTACGTCCGATCCGGCGTGACTTTTTCAGAGGCACTTAGGCTGCGGGTAAATAGACTAGGAGAAAATAATGTTGCCTGCTTATGTAGCTTTCATAGAACACCCTTCGCTCGGCTTTTAAAAGGGGAGTAACTATCACAGGCCCACAGCAATAAGCCACCTTTCCGCATTGCAATTGTTTGTCGAGCCGATTCCTGCACGCCGAAGAACAACTGCCCACTGAGTGCATCAAGGCACTTCGAGAGGAACTCTGGCGATGTTCTTCAACACCATGGCGACCTGGACGTTCATCTTCGCACTGTTGGCAGCGGCCGCTCGAGCAGCATCCCTCCAGCAGCTCAACGTGACCCTGCCAAACAACCCTACGAACGTTGGGTTCTACATCTACGTACCTGACAACCTGGCACCCAATCCGCCCATCCTTGTCAACCCGCACTGGTGTCATGGTGACGCCCCGTCGGCATACGCCGACTCGACATTCGCCAACCTGTCGTCCGAGCATGGCTTCATCGTCATCTATCCGGACAGCCCGAATCTTGTGGACAAGTGCTGGGATGTGTCCTCGCCCGAAACACTGACACACAACGGTGGCGGTGACAGTCTCGGCATAGTCAGCATGGTGAGATGGACCTTGGAGCATTTCCAGGGAGACGCTGCCCGGGTCTTCGTCACCGGTGTCAGCTCGGGGGCCATGATGACCAACGTCCTTGCCGGAGCGTACCCTGATGTCTTTGCAGGTGGATCTGCTTTTGCGGGCGTAGCATTCGGGTGTTTTGGGGAGGACATACCGGCCAATGTCTCGAAAGTCGACTATTGGAACACGCAATGCGCGGACGGGCTTGTGAGGCACACTCCTGAGCAGTGGGCAGCCATCGTGCGAGCTGCTTATCCCGGCTACGGAGGTGGATGGCGGCCTAAAATGCAGGTATTCCATGGAACGGCAGATGAGACCCTGAACTATACCAACCTCGGCGAGGAGATCAAGGAGTGGACAGGAGTCCTCGGACTGAGCCAACAGCCCACCAGTACCTCGCTGGACACACCATTAGCGAACTGGACAAAATGGGAATTCGGCAACAAGGACTGGTTCGAGGCGTATAGCGCGTGGAATATCACCCACAACATCCCCGTGCAGGAGGACGTGGTTATGGAATTCTTCGATCTATCTTGCACCGAGGGGGGTTGTTTCCGTTGGGGACAAGAATGACCATCTTCTGCAGGCCTCGAGATCGCAGGGCATCAATCGGTCTTCCCAGGACCGGAGGGAGGCGAGCAGCCGCCAGGCTCCTCGACGCTGGTAGGCGGTGGACCCACTCTTCTAGAGCGTCTGGTATGCAAAGCTTGCTAGAGTGAAGACAGCACAGCAGACGATCGACAAGAGAAGACTGGCATCAAAGGGAGCTTAGACACGCAGGAGTGGAAGCATATCTTATAGAGGTCCCTAACACGCCTAGGTATGTAGAGGATGTCAGACGGAAGCAATGAGGCCGCCCGATAGGTATGCCGAACCGCCAAAGCCTTCCCAGGCCAGGCCCCCAAAGGTCAGGGCCCATCAAACGTTCCCATCCCTGGTATACGGGCAGGAGGCTACCGAGAAGAGGCTGTCGGCAGTCCCAACAATGCCAGGACGGCCTCATCTCTCAAGAAGATACCCTGGGCCCCTCAGTGATCATCCCGCTTAGACCAAGGCTCGACGGCGGCGAGCAACGCCTCGTGGGCCGCGGCATCGCCCATCCTTGCCAGGAGTGGGCCGAACTTATCGTCCCCGATGCGCCGGAAGAAGATCAAGAAGCCAGCCCACACAAAGTCAGCATAGCTGACAGTTTTCCCCATGAAGAAAGGCCCGTCGTTCTCCTTGAGCCATCCGGTGACCGTGTGCAGCAGGGGCTCGGCCTTTGCCCAGCCCGCCTCGCCGCCCTCGTTTCTGTCGAGCTCGTCCAGGGGCATGCCGACCGTCTCCTCGCGAGTCCTGTACCAGTAGGCGAGACTGGCCTCCCTGATGAGCCGCTTGGGGACCCAGGGGATGTAGTTCCCGCGGACGGCGGCCCTGATGTCGGGCATGATGGCCTCGAGCTTCTCGAGGTAGGGGGAGTCAAGGTGCAGAGACGGGCTCGGGTGGTCCCTCTCGATGCGCTCTGCGATGACTCTCGAGTCGGCGATGTAGCTGCCGTCCGTGTAGGCGATGGTGGGGCTTGTGTAGGCTTGGGCGCCGGGGAGATGCGGCTCGAGCCTCTTCCTGAGCTCGGGATAGTCGAGCCAGTCCGTCTCGTAGTCAAGGCCCTTGAAGTTGAGGACGAAGCGGGTCTTCCAGGGGTTCAGAGACCAGCACTTTCCATCGTTGCTCGCGAGGTCGAACAAGACGATCTTCTTCTGCTCGGGTGCCATGCTGCTGCTGGTGGTGGTGGTGGAGGTGCGATCCGGGGAGTAGATCGATGGCCCCTACGGCAGGTCGCGTATGTTAACTTGAGGTACGACGAATCCGAGCGCAGCCTTGACGACTGCGGAGGGGGGCCACTGTTTTGGACTCTGTCAACCGTGTCTGTCAACGCGCCCTTCGGTCGGCATTGAGATGCTGCGTGACTATGCAGAGCAGCAAGACTCGATGAGTAATCCAGAGACAGTCGGGGCGTCATTGCGCAGGCCGACATAGTACAGTGTACTGTATGTGTACCTGCTCTCCCCCGGGCCATGGCGCGGGAAGCCTAGCCTGGGCTATGTACCATGCACGTCCTAGGCACGGAGCACTCGTTACCTCCTGAGCCGGAAACAACCCCACCGAGCCCCTCCAGTCGGGCGAGCCCCGCACCGGGCGCTGCTCAGTACAGACGTACTGCGGTACAGTTGCCACGGGTGCTGACTTACTGTGCGAGCTCGCGCCCAGGCCGGTCCGCGTAGTCTGAGCCAGCTGAGAGCACCACAGTACGGTGCTCACGTGCGTACTGTAGTCTGTACTTCGCACCTAGGTACCTGGTAATACCCCTCCCCTCCTCTACTAACCGCTGGGCCGGCATGTACTGAGATGTTGTGACCACAGGCATGGCAGCAAGCTACCAGCCTCCACATGCCCTGAACTTTAAACTCGCCTTGGCAGATCTGCTGAGGAGGAGGCAGCACGGCTTCCCCATGGTGTACCTCATGGGCTCATCACACTAATTACTGCCTGCGAGGCGGGCGACCGACCAGAAGAGACGTGTGGCAGCGGCTGTGCGGCGAGAGGCAGCCTCGCCTCGCATCAGGCCTGTGGCGTTTGTGGCGTCGACACGCGACGGCGACGACAGCGACGACGAAGAGGACGTTCGGAGGCTCACCCAGGTGAATACGGATACGAGGCTGGTCGCATCGGCTGTGGTCCCGGCGGCCACGCCAACCGGGTACTACTACGTACGGTACTGCAAGTACGCACTCGCTCACTCACCCACACGTTGCCGGCACCAGGGCCTCATCTCGCTTTCAAACCCCCCTTCGTGCGCGCGCACAGAGCCGCTGCGCACCTCTCCGTCCACGCACGCATCTCCTGCCCGCCAGGCGTGCGCAGTAGTGCTCTGGCCCTCTGTCTGCCCGGGCGGATATATCGGCGTGGCCAATGGCGCAACGAACGGAGGCCGGCCAGGGCGCCGCAGCCTCCTCACCAGGCCCGGAGGACAGGCCCGGGGCTGGCACCGGCCGCGGCCATGATGAGGGCGACGGCATCCCTCGAAAATCTGCACTGGCCCTGCACAAGCGTGGCCTCTTCACCATAGCCGCATACTCGCTGCAGTATCTGGTCATCACCCCAGCCATGGCCATACGGCACCTGAGCCAGCGCCTCTTTCCTACCGAGACGGGCCCGACCCTGATCAAGACATATCCCGCCCGGCCAAACCTGCCCGTCAGGGTCTTCTTCCCAAGGTCCTACGACAGACAGTCCCCCCGGCCTCTCCCGCTCTTGCTCTCCATCCACGGCGGCGGCTTCGTCCTCGGCGAACCCTCCGACAATGACGCCTGGAACTCCGTCTTCTCCCAGAAGCACTCGGCCCTCGTCATCGCCCTCAACTACGCCAAGGCCCCGGCGAATGCTTTCCCTGGGCCCCGCCTCGACCTGGAGGCCCTCATCGCCGCCGTCTTCTCCGACGGGGACCTGGCCGCCCACATCGACCCTGCCAGGGTGGGCATCACGGGCTTCTCGGCTGGCGGCAGTCTCGCCCTCACCGTCAGTGAGGTGCCCGCTGTCCGAGAGAGGGTCACCGCCGGCATCGTCCCCATCTACCCGGTTACGGACCTCGCCAAGACCGCGGACGAGAAGGCCGCCACGAGGAGGTACAAGCCCACGCTGCCGGACTCGCGATCGAGAGACACGGACCCTCTGCTGGCGATGTCCGCCTTCTTTGACTGGGCTTGTGAGTCTGCTTACCCCCCCCCACACACACCTTCCCGGCCCTCTTCACGCCGTGGCTCGCTCCCGGTCGACAGCAGCTCACTGTTTTGTTCTTAGATATTCCTGCCGGCCAAGACCTGCGCGACCCGCTCCTGTCGCCCTTCTACGCGGAGCGCGCCAGCCTGCCCCGCCGGGTCTGGATTGTGGGGTGTGAGCTCGACATGCTGGGCCACGAGGCCTGGAGGACGGCCTGCCGCCTCGCCGGCAGACCCGTGCCCGGGATGGATCAGCCCATCGGCCAGGAGGAGCCGGCCGACGGGGGCAAGCTGGGGACGCTCATCACCGAGGGGGACGAGAGGTTCGCCTGGGAGGTGAAGGACCAGCATGGCGAGGTCAGGTGGCTCTGCGTGCCCGACGCCGGGCATGGCTTTGACATGGCGGGCGCGATGGGTGCGGACCAGGTCGTGGCGGAGGACGGAAGGCTGAAGAGAGATGCTTTGATCCAGATGGCAGGAGAATGGTTATTCGGTCAGCCTTGATCCCGACAAGGTTGCTATTGTGAACACACGGCTTCGTGATACCCTTGCCGGATGGATGTCCGTCCGCCGCAGCTTGGAATACGTCGGGACGTGTCTTGCAGTTCGTGCTGTCGTCTTTCTTTATATTATATGAGTGTATGTTAGTACTATATCGACTCTTCGAGTGACTATATTTAGGCGTTTCCCTCCTAAGCAAGCCATCGCTCATACTCACTGCATCCATTCCCGCAGAGAGGGAGAAAAGGAGAAAAGGAAAGGACAAGGGGGGGAAGGAAAATAAAAAAAAACTGGATTCTAGACAGCGGCGTCGGATTCATTGGCCCACGCGCACCTAGGCAGGCAGGCAGGTAATGCAGGTGCTCCGTTGGGTGTCCATCACATCCTCGATAAGGCGAAAGCGTGAGGAGAACCTAGCGCGTCACGCCACGTCTGCTTCCGTGGGCCGCTGGGTGGCTGGGTCCTGTCCAACACGCCTGGGCTGTCGTGCACACTGCGAAGTCCCCAGCAACGACGCCGCGGATCGTACTCACCAATCCGCCTCGTCAGCCCGCGCTCCGAGAGGCCCCAGTGACAGAATGGAGGAAGACGGCGGCTGGGAGGACGCGGCCTTTAACACCCGGCACCTCCATAACCACAACGACCGGGGCGGCCGGCCCGGGGATGTGCGTCACGAGTTCCAGGTGCGCAGCACGATGGGCACGCACCTCATCAAGTGCGCCGCCCTCGACCGGCTGCAGCTGGAAACGGGCGATCGTGCCCAGGCCGAGGCGGGGACCCGGAGCGCAAAGGCGGGCGGGAGGCATGGCGCAGCTGCGGGCCCAGCAGGCACTTCGAACAAGAAGAAGAACAAGGCGGCCGACGGTGGCGGCGATGTAGTCCTGGAGATCTACCGCCTTACCGACGGAGAGGACGGCCTGCTGGGCTCACTGAGATGTGGCAGCGTCTTCGAGGCCACGGTCGCGTTCGCGGGCAGCAGGAAGACACTTGGGAAGATCACCCGCGAGCTCGGCGGGGCCGGCCCGGAACGGCCTGGAGCATCGCCTCCCCGTCCGCACGCACGTGCGGGAGCAGGCTCTACAAGGTCCAGTGCCCGGGACAAGGGCGTGGCGCAC
Organism: Chrysoporthe cubensis; assembly: GCA_001282315.2. Lineage (NCBI taxonomy): Eukaryota > Fungi > Ascomycota > Sordariomycetes > Diaporthales > Cryphonectriaceae > Chrysoporthe > Chrysoporthe cubensis. The sequence continues at coordinate 38,350 of LJCY02000019.1, read as the reverse complement.
GACGCGGCCGCCATGGGTGGGAAACACCACGGCGCCGGCGAGGATGGCGGAGGCGGTGGCAGCGGGGCAGACGACTCTGGCCCGTCGTCGGACCAAGAAGTGAACAGTGATGATGCCGCCTCTCCGCTCAGCGGAGAGGGACGGTGGCGACAGCGTGCCGCCACCTTCGAGAAGAACTCGTTCCGCCAGCCCAAGTTCTGGTTCCGCTGGCAAGGAATCGTGGCCGCCGACGGCGTGCCCCTTGATACGACGGGCGATGGGGACACGTCCGACAGGGCCAGGGTGCACGGGTCCGGGTACCTGGTCTTCTCTGGCAACGACTGCAGGCGCTTTCAGGGCACCATGACAAGTGAGCGGATGGGATGGAACAACGTCAAGATGACGGGGTGGAAAACCAAGCCTCAGCCGGAGAGGGACTTCGAGATCCAGTGGAGCGGCGAGTTCTGAACCGCTGGGGCCTCTCGTGGGCCTCATGAAGTCTGCGCTGGCAACCAGGAAGCACACTCTATGCTGCTGCCTGGCCCCTTATGAGAACTACGGGGGGGAAGGGCTGTCTGCATCTACATACAAGACACCATGTGGGCGACAGGCAGAGCGCAGGCCGGAGGGGCTCTGGGGAACGAGACAGGATGGGCAGCCGCTAGGCAGGGCCTCGTCATCCTACACACAAGCATCGGCCAACGTCTACGATGAGGCGAGTGCGTCTCCGTGGTGGGTGGAGGGTAGTTTGTCCGAGCTGCAGGCGGCGGGCTAATTGCCGTGGGGATGAGATGGAAGCAGTCAGGTCGGCGGAGAGTCACTGGACAAGCTGCGCCCTAAAAGCCATCGCAAGCCATTCTTTTTTTGGCTGGCGTCCACTACTTTATGATATACATCAATTTAACCCAGTCTAACAACTCACTCACTCACACAGACACACCGAAGTCCGTGCAAACAGAACAGCGTTGTGCCTTGAAGACGGCAGCATCGCCACCTCCTCTTCTTGGCCTCTTCGACTGCCTGTGTCCAGGAGTCTCGCGCGGTGTACCAGTCGTTCTATCAAGCAGGTCAGATGACCTGCACTCGCTGTGCCCAGCGCTCAACACACCTGCCATGCTCAGCAAGTCTCGCCTCCTTTCCCTCCATCGCTCCGACCCCTTGGGCACACTGAGCCCGCCGCCGACTGCCCAACGCACAGCCTGACCAGGTCGGCCTCAGTGCTCCACCTGGAAGGCCCCCGCTCGGTCTTCGTCCTGTTTACTTCTCTCCACTGCGCAGCCACTTCTGTGTTGACTTGGGTCAACTCCCTCGGCCGTGTCTCTTCCCGCCTCGCCATGGGCCGACTCCGCGGTCTTCACTCGCGGTCGAAAGGACCCCCTTCGTTCCCGTTCCCTCTCCCTGCTTCCCTCTCGCGCCGAAACCTATTCGATGGCGGCGAAGGCGACGCCGGTGCTCCGAGTCGAGCTGTAACACCATCGCACCCGCAGCCCAGCACCAGGCTCGCAGTGCCATACAATGCGTCAACCCAGCCTGGCACCGACGCCGAGAGCCATGCCTCGACCGAGCCTGGCGCCAGCGATACGAGGCCCAAGAAGAGGCCCGCCGCCTTTCAGCCTCAGCTTCAGCGGAGGCTGGTCGCGATGACAGACGTTCTGGCCGCTCAGGCTGATGTCCTCGCCCATAGCGGACACGGCCTCTCGCAGAGCTTCGATGAGGTGTCCTGTGATGCAATGGAGGCAGCCCAGGCCGTCCAGCGGCACGGGCTTGAGATCGCGGGGCTTAACAGACAGTTGCTCGCCATGCAGTCCAGGTTCGACGAGGCTCATGCCCAAGCACTCAAGGCCCAGCCCTCTGCCCAGCACGTCGTCAGCAACGACCTCCCCATGCGCAACCACAGCCCGCAGGCACGCGCAGCCTTTGCGCAAGCTTCTCAGGGCGTCTTCCGCATGGTCCAAGACCAGGATATCAGAAGTTGGTCTATGGAGAAGGTGAACAGTGTCCTCGCCGTACGTATTAGTAAATCCTCGTCTCCGTACAGATGAACAGGAAATAGGAACCACCCCTCCGCCCCCCTCCCAAAAAAAAAAAAAAAAAAAACCCCCCTCCCGGCGGGCCTGGCTCTCTACTGTATCAGCTCCGATCACTGACCAAGCACCTCCACAGAAGCTCTACAATATCTATCAGCAGAATGAGAACCTCTACAGACTCGACGGTGTCAGCGGCAGCGTTGCCGCGGCAGCACGCCGCTTCGAAGATGTCAAGTTTGACGCCAAGTACCTGCCTCTCCTCATCGCGAGTTCGGATATCGAGGCCGTTCTTGAGAAATACCGCGAGCAGGGCCATGACACGGCACGAAAGTGTTTCAAGCACGACCTGGCGCCTCCACAAGCCCAAGTCGTCACCAAGTCGTTTCTCAAGCCTCTGAGTCTGGCGACATCGACTGCCCAGGAACAGCATCGCGCTGACAAGCAGTCCACTCAAGGGCGGGTCGGCGGCGGTTCAATGATGCGGCTCGTTTCCATCAAGTATCGCAAGCCGAAGCTCGAAGAGACACGGTGCCAGACGTCGGCGGCTGAACCCCTCTCGGCTTACCAAGGAGCTGCTGGCGCTGTCAGGAAAGCACCCGGGACTGGCGCACCGCAACGCGCCGGGGAGTCGAGTCGGAGCCAAGGGCCTCGGGCGACTCAGCTGCCCACAAGTCTGTCCGGAAGTCCGCACTGTAATTGTCCGGGATGCGACGTGGCCATGCGCTTGGCGGTTGACTATGGTGAGACCTTCGAGGCCGCTCTTCTGAGGTACAAGAGCACTGTATCGGGCCAAGACGGCCAGACGGCCAACACTCTGTATCTGCCAGAGTTCTACAACATTCGATCTCCAGTGTGAGCAACAGACCCGAGCCTCTCTCTCATCCCGCATGATCCCAGGGCTCTCCTTGACCCCGTCACCATAGCACTTGGCCAAGAGTACATACAACAGGCCTAGCTCTCAGTGCCAGGCTGAACGACTCCGAAATGAGGGCAACACATCTGACCCCGGTCTCGAAGCTCTGTAGCGCCATGATCGACTTACTTCTTGGAGCCGAAGGACCAGGCCTCGCCTTTGTGAGCTTATCACCCTGAGGTCTGCAATGCAGTGTCACATTTCAGTGGAAGGGGGCGCAACAGCGAAGGAAGGGAGAGAAGGGGGGAGGGGGAAGGGAAAGAAAGGAAAAGGGGGCGAGGCCAAGACTTGGAGGGAGGGGGCTGGGGAGAGCGGGAATGCCGCTTCTGGCTGGCTGGTGGGAGTGTTCAGGCTTGTTCGGAAACGATTCCCACAATCTGGGCTCATTTGTTCCTCCGGGGCGAACACTTTCCATCTTACTGCAGAGGTTCTTCCGGTGGGATCAATCGCTATAGGATCAAATGGGATGTGAGTAGAGAGTCCTGCGAGATAGGGCCCAACGCAGGTTGCTTCTGCCCAGGCGCAGCAGTCAACTATCACGGTTTCACCTGCAGGACATACGGGATGCAGAGGATAGGAACAACCTTGGAGACTGCTGAAGAAGAGCTCTCGGTACATGAGTGGGTGAACAGCTGCGTGGATCAATGCCCTCTCCGAACCTGCAGCAGACACTGGGCTCGTGTCCAATCTTGACAGGACAGGCACGCTTTTCGAAATCCGGACCCCATCCCAGAGGCGCTGGCTGGTCCCTCAGACCAGGAATCTCCGAAACCAGCTGACCGCCTGGGCCAACGCCCTCTCAGCCCCCTCGTTCTCGTCCGTCTCCTTCGGGTCGGCGCGCAGGGCGAAGCCGTGGCCGCACCTCTCGTAGATGGTGACCTCCAGCCTGTCGGGGTCGTCCCTGAAGACGGCCCTCAGGCGCGCCTCCACCCTGTGGGCCTGGTCGACGGGCATCATCTGGTCTCTGTCGCCCAGGGCCAGGCTGAAGGGAACGCAGAAGCGCCCGGCAAAGGCGGCGAACTCGTCCGGTCCGACGCTCGACGGGTGCGCGGTGAAGTGCACGTCGACCAGGGGGGAGTCGCCGCCCTCGGCGGCCGGCTCGCCGCAGATCCTCGAGGACCAGTGGCCACCGAGGCAGAAGCCGGCGATGCCGAGCCGCGCGCCGAGGGGCAGCGATGCCCTCACCGCGCGCACGTAGCCCAGCACGGCAGGGTACATGCGCCGCACCCGGAAGCCGAAGGGCAGGAGGATGGACATGAGCCGGAGCGCCGCCCACGCGCGGCGTGCCTGGCCGAGAAGATCGTACCAGGGGACCGACCTCGCCACGGCGCCGGAGAGGCGGAGCATGACCAGGGGGACGCCGCCGCCGGGGAGCAGGTCCGGCACGAGGACGCGGAGACCGGTCCTGGAGGCGTACTGGTCGGCGAGGAGCTTGTTGTTCACGAGGTTGAAGCCAAACCCGTCCGTCAGGAAGACGATGGTGGAGTTGGACGCAGCTGACCCGCGGGTGACGTAGGTGGACACCCCATGCAGGACCTCGAGGCGGCCGAGGGGCTCGGCGGTATGGACGGTGCCCGCAAAGCAGTCGGGACAGGTCCTGATCTGCGGCTGGGGAGAGGCCATCGTGGTCGCCCGGTGCTGCTGCGCGGCAAGTCTGCTGTAGGGAGGGTCCGGCGCCCGGGTCCGTCCTTATGTGGGTGAGCACTCGCATCCTTCACAAGAGCAATTATATGATGTATATATATAATCTATACCATAGTAGTCAAGTGCGCATGCCAGGGAGAGGGGGCTGGCCGGATGCGACGGGAACGTGCGCCATTGATTGATTAATATAATTAGCCTCAGCATAGCCACGCGCACCATGCTGTATTCCGTATGATGCGCCATCCTGTATTCCGTACGCCCCCCCCCCCGGCAGTCCGCGTCTCGTGTGCCACATCACCGTGCCGTGAGAGAAGCTGCGGGCTCCCTGGTAGGTGCAGAGCCGCCGAGGGCATCCCCCTCAGAGCCCGGGCCCGGGCCAGCGCGCTCTCTTTACCTCCTGGCCACACCCAGGGCCTCGCGCAGGGCCTCCATGAACGTCCACACGTCCTCGAAGCTGTTGTACATGGGCACAGGCGCGACGCGGATGACGTCGGGCCGGCGCTTGTCGCAGACGATGGCCCTCTCGTCGAACACCGCCTGGACCCTGTCCAGCAGGCCGTCCCGCAGGAGGACGCTGAGCTGGGCGCCGCGCTCGGCCGGGCTCGCGGGCGTGATGACGGTGAAGGCGGGGCGCGCGGCGGGCGCGGGGGCGCGCTGCTCGTCCGCCAGGATGCGGTGCAGCAGGTGCTCGGCGTAGGCGGTCAGCACGAGGCTCTTGTCGCGGAGGTTCCGGAAGCCGGCGTCCTCGAACTTGCTCAGGGCGCCGCTGAGAGCCGCGAGGTCCAGGGCGGACGGGTTGCCGGCCTGGAAGCCGGCGGCGCCGGGGGTCGGCTGGAACTGCTTGGCCATCTGGAAGCGCACGCTCTTGTCGCCGCCGTACCAGCCGCTCAGGCGGGGCCGGAAGGCGGGCTGGGGCCGCCCGTCGGCGCTCTCGGCGCCGGACGTCCACTCGACGCGGCCGTGGCGCTCGTGGACGAAGGCGCCGGCGATGGACCCGGGCCCGGCGTTGAGGTACTTGTAGGTGCACCACATGGCGAAGTCGACGTTCCAGTCGTGCAGCCGGAGGTCGGCGTTGCCGACGGCGTGCGCGAGATCCCAGCCGACGACGATGCCGCGGTCCTGCGCGTACCTGGTGATGGTGGGGATGTCGAACAGCTGCCCGCTGTAGTACTGGACGCCCGGCAGCAGGACGAGGGCGATCTCGTCCGCGTGCGCGTCGATGGCAGCGAGGACCCGGCGCGTCGGGATGTACAGGTCCTCGCCGCCGTCGGGCCAGACCTCGACCAGGGACTGGGCGGGGTCGAGGTTGTGCCAGCGGAGGTGCGAGGAGACGGCGTAGTAGTCGCTGGGGAAGGGCTTCCACTCCAGAAGGACCTTGTGGCGCCGGCCGGCGGGGCGGTAGAAGGCGGCCAGCAGCATGTGGATGTTGACCGTGAGCGTGTTCATGTAGACGATCTCGCCGGGGAGGGCGCCGACGATGTCGACCGACTTGCGGGCGCAGTCCGCGGCCATGTCCTGCCAGTTCACCAGGGGCGAGCCGTCCAGGTCCGTGAAGTGGCCGCCGACGCCGACGGCGGCCCAGGTGTCGAGCTGGGCGGCGATGTAGCGGCGGACGGTCCGGGACTGCAGGCCCAGCGAGTTGCCGCAGAAGTAGACGGACCTCTCGTGGCCCGCCTCGGCCTCGGCCTCTGCCTCTGCCTCTGCCTCTGCGCCGGGCCCGGCGCCGTCCTCGCGGGCTGGCGCCGGCGCGACCTGGAGCGACCTGCTCTTGAGCGAGGCCTTGGTGGGGAACAGGAAGTCCTCGCGGAGGTGCCGGAGGGAGTCTGAGGCGTCGAGGGCCCGCGCGTAGTCCAACGAGTCGCCAAACGCCGGCTTCTGGCCGGCGCGGATCCCGGCGGCGGCGGCGGCGATATCCATCATGTTCGACGTCCTGGTGGGGGTAAGTCCTGGGGGGTAGTCCTGGGGGGGGAGGCTGTCCACGAGGAGGAGGAGAGGGGGACGCGGCCTTCTTGTTGTTCTTGTTCTTGTCCTCGTCCTCGTCCTTGACCTTGACCTTGTCGTTCTTCTTCTTTTGCTGCTGCTGCTGCTACCCCAGCTCGCACGTCGTCGCGCGAGGGCCCCTCCGGAACACCACACGTAGCCACCAGGTGCGGCGAGAGCGTTCTGGCAGGACGGACGTCGAGGCGCTCGCTTGGCTGACTCGAGGGCGCCCGCGTGAAGAGACTGCAGCGGAGGACGGAGGGCGACGAAGGGCAGGGCACGGCACGGCACGGCACAGATCGGATCCAAGCAGCCCTGGGAGGGGATGGATGGATCCATCCTGAGCCCTCTTCCTCCGAGCTTCCGCCCTTCCGCTGCGATTCCGCGCTTAGCCGCCGCGCCGGAGCGCCTCGTGTTGGCCCCGCCGCCGGCCTTCACCTCCTCCTCCTCCTCCTCTCTGGGCCATGCAGGCAGGGCAGACAGGCAGGGCGCGCAGGGCAGATAGGGCGCGCTCGCTTTGCTCTGCACAGGATGCATTCGCCTATTCCTGCCCTGCGGAAGGTTGGGCTGTCGCTCGCGCGCGCGCGGAAGCTGTCCAGGACGCCAGAGATGACGCCCCGTCCGGATCCCCAGGGACGACGGACGACGGACGACGGACGAGGAGGGCGCCAGCGTCGTTTCGCCTCGATGAGAGGTCGGCATCGCTCCACCGGTGGGTGCCGCTGCCCGTGCCTGGCGTCCATCCGGATGTCTTCTCTCCCGCCCGGGTGCACGGTAGCTAATGAGTTGTTGTTATCATCATCATCATCATCATCATCATTATTATTATTATTATTATCCCAGGCAGGCCTGGCTGGATGTCTTCTGTTCTCAGCCGCCCGTCCAGCCAGAGGAGACCGTTCCCATCTTCTCATCAGGACGTTGCCCTGACAAGATCCCGTCCCCAGCCCGCGAAGCTGTCGTTACTACTATCACGAAGGCCGCCGTCTCATCCCCTGCGTCCCGAACCTTGCCCACCGGCCTGGGAATAACCTCACCGGGCGCTGCAGACCGCCGCCCGCGCGCCATGTCTCCCCACGCCGTCCTGCTGCAGCAGGATGGCTGTGAGGAGCTCCTGGCCTCGTTCGGCGTCACCCGGAACGGCTTCCTGCCAGCAGACGAGCCTCTGAGGAGGCTCACTAGCCCGTACTACGAGCCGTGGGAACTGCTGATCCACAACCTGGGGAGGCTCTTGTCCGGCGGCGCTCTGCGGCAGAGGGTCGAGCGCCTCCCCGTATTGTCGACGGAGAGGCTGCGGACAGAGCCAGAGTGGAGGAGAGCATATGTCATACTCACGCTCCTGACCCATGCCTATGTCTGGGGAGGCGAGAAGGCCGCAGAGGTGGGTGCATAGGCTCATCCCCTCTCCTCCCCCCCCCGCCCTCCTTCCCTTCTCCCTTGCTGCTGCCGGTGGCTGCGTCGACCTTGGGGGGCGGCCTGCCGACTTCTCTCTGACGCCTCTTGGACGGCCCAGGTTCTTCCGCCCTCGCTGTGCGTTCCTCTTCTGTCCGTGTCCTCGCACCTCGAGGTGCCGCCGGTGGCGACCTACGCTGCCCTCAACCTGTGGAACTTCACCTCCTCCACCGGCGACTTCACCGACCTCGACAGCCTCCACGCACCGCACACCTTCACCGGCACCCGGGACGAGTCTTGGTTTCTGTGCGTGTCTGTCGCCATGGAGGCACAAGGGGCCTGCGTCATCCCCCCGATGCTCAAGGCGATCCATGCCATCCCCTCCAGGGACTTTGCGACCATCACCGCTGCCCTGGAGCAGCTGTCGGGCTGTATCAGGAAGGTGGGCGCCCTTTTGGATCGCATGCGCGAGCAGTGCGATCCCATGGTCTTTTACCACCGCATCAGGCCCTTCCTGGCAGGGTCCAAGAACATGGGCGCCGCAGGCCTCCCCAGGGGCGTCTTCTACGATGAGGGTGGTGGCCAAGGGTCCTGGCAGCAGTGGCGCGGCGGGAGCAACGGCCAGTCCTCCCTGATACAGTTCTGGGACGTGGTGCTCGGCGTGACGCACGCCCCCGGCGGGAGTAACAATCCGCATGCCGGAGCGGGGAGGCCTGAGGAGAAGAGCTTCCACCAAGAGGTGCGGGAATACATGCCTGGCGGCCATCGGCGGCTCCTGGAGCACGTCGGCCGTTCCGGGAGCATACGCTCCCTAGCGATGCTGCCGACGGGCGGTTCCGAACACGCGAGGATGCAGGAGGCTTATACCGCCGCGGTCGAGGCCCTGACCGGGTTCAGGAACAAGCACCTAGGAATCATCGCAAGCTACATCATTGTCCCGTCCAGGAAGCCGTGGAAAGAGGGCGCCACGAAGGCTGTCAATCTAGCCACCACGTCTTCCAGGCAACAGAGCGAGAAGAAGGATGCGGGAACCGAGTCGGCTGATAAGGAGTTGACAGGTACAGGAGGGACAGCCCTGCTGCCGTTCCTGAAACAGTCAAGAGACGAGACGCTGGAGGCCGGGGAGATGGTGAGGGAGCGAATGGCGCCGGTCCTGCGATAACCAACATGCGCCATACAAGGTCACAAGGTTGGAGCGAGAAAGGGGACCCGGCTGTGCATGGTTTATTGCGATGAACACATAGCGATGTCCTGGAAGACGTCCCAGCAACGACTGGGGATCACTCACGTACAGTCATAGATGTAGCACCATTACCACGGGGAATATTCCTGCGGGATGCACACTCACTTGGATGAAAGCCTTCGCAAGAGCTCCGTCGTCTGCGGCACAGCGCTGAAACCCGTCCTCTCCCCAGGTCTTGCGATCAACCATACCCAGGCAGTGACATTCCCGCTTCTCATTGCATCCTGAAGTTGTGTGGACTCCTCTGACAAGACATAATCATGTAACATAATTACATAGTACCTACCCAGATAGCGAGAGAGAAGGAAAAGAAAGGAAAGGGCCAAGGCGTGTGGTTCGATTCCAATACCTACCTAACCGTTGGTTGGTCCTAGACAGATCAAGGTGCTGGAAAACCGCACACCCACGAAATACCACTTAATTGCCCAGGTGAGTCTTGATACCAGTTGCCAAGGATGTCATTCTAAGAATGATAGGTAACGGGTATACTACGGCTGGCGCCAATGAAAGTGGAATAGAGATGCGCTCCACTACTTGCTCCTCAAGTCTCCAGCAGGTGGAGTTACTTACAGCGAGTCCGAAGGTCGCTGGCTCACCAAATTATAACCTTTTGGCCCATACGGGGAGGAAGAATCCAGCCAGTGTGCCAGTCTACATCAGCCGCCCTCTTACTCCTGTCTCGGGACCCTGTCATCGTCAACCCCGTCAGCCCTGTTGGCTCGCGGTGGGGTCTGACGCTGGCGGGGCGTGCGAGGCCGGCACTGCTTGCTCACAAGCTAGTCGTTGTTTTCGCCTTGAAATTTGCGAACATTATCCGACCAGCAATCAGTCGTATGATATACGTAGCCAATTCAATCTCTCTTGCGACCAGAGTCTTCGTCGTGCAGGTACAATTCCTTTGGCCCTTACGCCTCACCGCGTCGTCGATGAATCGTCGGTCCAGGATTGGCTGTCTCGACTGTAAGAAATATCTGAGTGATCTGAATAGGGCACATTGCGTCCCACAGTCTCCAGCTTGGTCGCTGTAAGCTACGTGTAAACAGATTACGGGTAGTGGTTTCATGATCGATTCTATGGGTCAGTCAGTAGTGTTACGGGCTCGCGTTTCAGATGCGACAAGGGGCTAATTGCGTGTCGACATCTCCTTGTTCTTACAGATGATCTCGATAATAACGCATGCATCCCCTTTACATAGTTCAATCCCATCCTCAGTCAACAGCGCCCACAAGGCTGGATCTTTTGCAGAGCTTCTATCACGTGCAAGGGCCGTTCGTAATCGAAAATGCCAGACTTCTACTGGCCGAGATCATTCTCGGTGACTATAGCGTTTCTGGTCCTTGTCTCTCTCCGAGTGACTTTGGCTGCTGATCACAGTCCTCGAGCTATATGCCCTGCGAACTCAGGTTTCCGCACTGTCTATCCCATCGTGAGTATTATGCTGCCGAGGGTAAGAGGATCCATCTGACCTGACAAAGTGTTCTCTTTCTCCGGGACTTAATACCTTGTCTGAGGACGAGGCAGGCGGAGGGGGACGGATGTGGGAGGTCAGACTGTCTCCTGGCAAAGGCCGGGGCCTGTTTGCGTTGCAGCACATCAGAAAGGGAACCCTCTTGCTTGTGGAGGAGCCCCTCATCGAAGTGTTTCTTCCTGCGCTCATTCCTGGCAAAGGCTATGATCTGGCCGCAATGGTTGAGGCCGTGACTCGACAATATGCACGTCTTCCGCCGCAGAAAAAAGTGGCATTCGACGCGTGTCACGAGCATCGGCTCGAGGGAGACAAGCAAGACGAGGACGCGCACCTAATGGCCATCCTGAGAAGTAATGGGTACACAATGATAGATCCTGAGGGCCGTGAAAAGGTAGCCTTATACCCGAAAGCCGCCTTGATCAACCATTCGTGTCAGCCAAACGTGCTGAATGGCGATGCATCCGGAATTAGGAAGATCATCGCCGCGCGGGACATCTTCCCAGGAGAGGAGGTGAGTCATTTTTGGAGCCTGTCGATCTCGAACCGACACAGGGTCAGCATGGCTGGACTGATCACCGTGTTAACAAGGATGTTAGATCCTCACCACATATATTCCCTTACTGATGGATACCCAGAGCCGCCAAGCTCGCCTCCAGCAATATGGATTCACGTGTACTTGCGATGCTTGCCGGACGTCAGGATCCTCCGACCACTGGCGCATCCAAGCAGGTAACAACCTGTCTGAGCTAACACAGGCTCTGACAAGGCCGACTCCGATGGACGAGACAGAGGTCCTCCTCATGAAAGCGCAAGATCTCCATACGTACGTTGTCACGCAAGGTCTTAGTGATTACCTTGTACAGACGAGCCGCCTAGCTCTTAAGTATGCCATCCGAGCCGGCAACAACACGGCTGCAAGGACATGGGCGAGGAAACACCTCGATAATCTCTCAAGCATCGACTCCGAGTCATCAGAAGTGCAAAGCGCACAAGATGTGTTACTGAATGGGATTACAATCTAATCTAAAGAGAATCGGCTGCTAGAGAAATGATTATGGGCTCTGGAGGTGCGAGTTGCCCCAGCTACAGCTGGTAACAGACTACCAAAGGGCAAGTATGCTGAACGTGGGAAAATGCCCATAGGCCTCAAAAGTCCCCGTCGAGTGTGAGTACAAGCTGCTGTTGCCTTGAGTGTCCGAAGCGTTAACTCACCTCAGCATTGATCCTGTGTCTGTAGACAGGCCTGACGTTTATAATATAATTATCGTAATGATCGTATTCACGACCCCATGCCCGGGAAGCTCGGTACTCCCATGATGATCTCATCAGCAGAATAAGATCCCAATATCATCGATGACTTTCAGGGCTTAGAATCTCTACGATCCTGACTATTCGGCTCTTCACGTTAACACACAGACTGCAAGAGATGGCTAAAAGCGGTCGATCTCTGTGTCTTTGATATGGAACATTGCTGCGCCGCCGATCAATGGGATGGCCAAAGTGAGCAATGTTCAGGGTTCCAAAAGCCTCAGCAGACAATAGATCGGCTACTCATGGATATAGTATCTAGATTCGACCGTCTAACGACTCCGAACATGCTTTCGAGGGCAGTGGTGCGCACGAGGACGAGGACCGCAACTGTAATACCAGATCACGTTGTCTTGTCTATGGGGCGTCCAGCGATGGGGATACATGAGCATGCGACGCCGCTCATTGATTTAGTCTCCCAGGCCTTGTCGATTGCATCTTTGCGACGACAATGTCAGGGATCTGGAAGTGTATATCTGTCGTCTCAGGCCTGCGGTCCTCTAATATTGCATGATACAAAAGGGCCTTCGGGATATCTTCGACTTCGACGAGGCCGCCTACCGCGTCAAATGCGCTCGACGCCGGAGCTGCAGGGAGATGGAGGTCAAGGAGCTCTGACAAACGCTTTTCAACGAGCGTCCCGCTAGCAGGCATGGGCCTCGGCACGAGAATGGGCCATTTCGTCGGCCACGTCATCGCGAAGCCTGATGTGCCCGTGCCTAGTACCGACATGGGCGGATTTACACTTCTTCTCATACATGCTAACACTGCACGTAGGTCTATTCAAGGCCTATCGGACCAGATAACCACAGGAGGTCAGGTAATTGTCACTTGGTCCAGCTGTTTGGGGCGCCAAGTGGCAACGCACGTCCGCCCAAAGATATGGCCCGCCACGGCCTGGAAGAGGATTTAAACTGTGTGAGACAATCAAAATGCGGCAGCGTATATTGAAGCAATACGAATATAGGCTGGTTCGACGTACACTCGCTCGATACATCGCTGGTCATGACGGATGCAGTGTTGCTAGGTGCAGCAGTCCCATTCTCGTCTATTCCACCGCGGTTAGAGAGAACACTTTGGAACATATAATTCCGGGGGAGAGGGGGGATACCACAGGTCGCAGAGGATAACTACATGTAATATAGATACAAGCGACTTACAATTAAGCGGCAGAACGAAATGGACCGGACAGAAATTTGTATTTTTCGGCACACGAGTCCTCGTGGGTTTGCATGAAATAGTCATTGATGAAAACGCCGGGATAGCCCTCGAACTTTTGATATCTTGGCTCATAGTGGGTACAAGAAAGCGATGTTCAGTTCGCAGGGGGTACAAAGAGTTCATGGAGGGGGGTGGGTAGTAGGAAGGTATAAAAAGCTCACGGTGAAGATATTATAATCATAATTACTGTCTAGCACAAAACAAGTAACACCATAGGAAAAATTCAGTCCCCACCCTCGACCAGCTCATGCAGTTTTCTAAGCCGCTGTACCGCCCCCTCTAGCTTGTTCAGCACCTTTAGGCCTCGACGGTCTTTGCTAAGCACGGTTCCGTACGACCACGAGAACCAGCCATCATCTCCCTTGAAGTTCGAGAGCTCACGTTCCAGACTTCTGAGATCCCTAAGTACCTTCCCGAGAATATCAGCCCGGGATTCGAGGAGCCAATGCGGCCTGAATGCAACTTCTAGCTTCTGGCCCACGACATCACATGTGACGGATGCCTCCGCTGCAAAGTCTCTGTATGCATCCCCATTATCGGTGTGCAGTTGTCCAGCTGGGATTTTCGTATCCTTCCACTCGCAGGCCTTTGAGCCTTTTTCAAGGATTTTCTCCCGATTGTCGCCGAGTCCTTTGAGTTGACGTTTCATCTCGTTGACAGCTTGGCCCAGAAGAGACGTAACCTCATGAAGGCAAGCTTGAGCCGCAGCCATTGGACGCTGGGCATCAAGCATGTAGGACCTCACTCGAAGGATCCAAGTGATGAAAGAAGAGCTTTCTGTATCGCCAAGGAAATCCCAATGCTTTTTCTCGGAGGCTATGTCTTTCTCGAGAGTGTCCAGGTATAACAAGAAGGGCCGAATTTTCGTCAAGATGTCTATCGCAAGGGTTTCGGTGCTCTTCGCTAATGCAGAGATCTCTATCAGATCGTTGTCTTCCAGAGAATCGTGGCCATCTCCCGTCGCTTCCATAAGATCATGGTGACTCTGGTGTAGGTAGATCAAAGCAGTGAGACTGTCCCGAGCTGGACTGAGTAGTGCATCCGTGTATTTTTCTGCCATGTGCGATGCCTTGAGGGTGTCTGCTGATTCGGCACTCCCTGGCTCAGCTTCTACAACGATAGCCGCTGTGATGAAAAAGATCCAGATAACAAGACGTAAGCCCCAGGCGCTTTCTTTCTTTCTGTGCCACGCGCGGACAGAGTGATTGGCCTCCGTGGATTGGATGGCCAGGCTCTTCTGATCGGTCTCGGTGACAGGCGGAGGCGGGCTTGGATACTACCTCGGGTCAGTTTGCAGTACCATATATTGATGACCAAGTCCGTCTTACCTCAGGAGAAGGGAGAGGCCATCTTGTGTCCTGCGTGAAGCTGGGGCCCACTCCTTCCTTGGCGGCGTTGCGCAGCGTGGTGAAGAGTGCAACCCACTGCTGCCCTTTCAGGGTTCTGGATCCTGTTCCGTCGAACATCATCCTTTCAGCGATGTTCAGTGTGATGGCCGTGTCTTTGGAGATGATGAAGGTCAGTAGGACGTGAATGGAAAAGACCTGGGGCTGCCCCGTACGGGACATGTAATTTGTATCTCGTTTCTGTGAACTCGAGGCTACCGTCTTACCTTTCTGCTGAAATCCTGGGACCGTTCCAAGATCAGAGGCGGGCCCAGTCCTGGGCAACGCGTATTACACCGCGCCCTAGGCATTCAGAGCCTTGCTGGTATTGACTGACTTGTTCCCTGTGACTATCGTTTTGTGGCGTATCTTGAGTCTCTTCGTAAAACATTAGGCGGATTTTGTCTGTAGACTGATTCGCCAGCTCACATTCCCACCTCGCCAGCCAAATTGATGATATCTAGCGGTGAGGGCTACCTAGGCAGTCAGGTTGACTTGCCCCGGTTATTTGTCACAATTTTTATCAAATTTCATCTTCTACTACGGAACCCTACAGATCCCTGGGAGGTAAATGAACGATCACATCCCAGAAGGGGCAGCTGAACTGCGCCAACAGAGGGGCGAGCCAGTCATCTGCCTCACCTGAGAACCGTGACATCCGACTGAGGATGGAACATTTTCGTTGGATTCGGACACCTGTTTTGGCCAGAAAGGGGGCGCACCGCACCGATACGAATTCCGAGGGTACATACAGGCCTTCATCCAGCCTGCTAAATGTAAGCCGAGCCCTTTCTCTCTTTGCTCTTCCATCCGCGTTAGCCTGTCTCTCATAAGCTTCACCCGAGCAGCTACCACAGTCTTAGCAACTTCTGTTGATCCAATATGTTTTTCGCTGCTGCAGGCATCCTTGCGTGTGCCGCTCTGTTCACGCTACTCTCCGGGTCCTTCAAGTCCAGCCATCAGACGCCTTCCGAATATATTCACGAGGCTTGTCGCCTTCATACTCGCTGGGCAGGTCTTGCCTACCTGCAGAAGGATGAATTCAGCCTCTTCGAGGTCGTTGGATCCGACATGAGGACGATGGTACTCGATAAGAACCACTTCGTGCAAACTGTTCTGCCGACGATGAGGGAGTCGGTCGCAACATATGATTCTGAGTACAGTCTCCATTATTAATCATTGGATCCCTGAAACCTGCTGTAGAGGCTAATCGAACTTTGCTCTGCAGGACCGAGACAAACTTTAAAGAGACGGCCGCTACGATGATTCGTGTCTGGGACTACCTGGATCATCCTGCAAGGAGGGAAGCGTACATTGAGACGCTTTTACCGGTGATATCCGCGGGAGATCGACAGGAGTTGAAACGAATATGCCAGTGGCGGTGGTGATGCGGTGGCCAAAATGATTCCTCGAGCGCAGGGGACCTCAATGATCTCTGCGGCTTTGACGAAGGATTTTGGATGATATGGTTGATTCGGTTTCGGAGACAGATATCGGCTTAGGGCGAAGAGCGCTTATGGACTCAGAATTTGCTTTCCCCTCTGGATGGTGTTGTCGGCTTCACTAAGTAATCAGTTGGCTAGATAAAACCTGGGCTACCCGTCTTGCAGAGCCAGTCACTCAGTAGCTGCTCGGCCAGTCTTCAGTAGGGCTTCAAACATCTATTCTTTCCCTCGCCCCAGCCACACTTCGAGATGGAGCTTCCGTCTCCTAGTCTTGCCTCAAGGCCAATAACGGCCAGGGCCGCCTCGGCTGGAGGCTGAGGCGTCGTCGCGGTGTCGTGTCTTCTTGACCCGAGGCATGAGCTCGGAGCTGTGTTCCCAGCCAAAATGTTTCAGACACCCATTCCACCGTCCTCTTGAGAAACTATCTGACGGAGTTGCGATATTTTCCCGGGCAGGGTTTACGCATGAGGGCTCAGAAAACAGTGAAAGCCGAGTAGCTAAATTGCGAAGAGACACCGGCGGCGACAGACTAGTTCACTCTAGACAACAAGACCACTTACATACCTATCCATCTGATCTCCGTATCTCCTTTCCACCTGCAATAATAACGGAAAAGTCTGTTGCAAATGCAGCTGCCAGTTGCAGTACTTGTGCCTTAATTATATCTCCCCGCCCCCCACCCCCAATCACACGCATTCCACACCACACATCACACCACACATACACACCATCCCCCCAAGTCTGTGAAGAGTCTTCGCTCTGAATGAGATGAGACTGGTCTGAAAGCGTTTGGCAGTGGCTCAAGCAGTAACATATAGGTGTGGACGCTGGAACCCACGACCCTCCGCACCAGCCCCGCTGATGGAGCAATGGACGCGGGCAAATAAAATAAGCCAGCGCCAGTCTCTTCTCGGCTGATGCGAAATCCACGGTAATACGGCTCATAGCTGAGGAGAGACAAGCAGCGCCTCGAATTGAACGACTGCGTTGAGAAACGGCCTGTCTGGACGAAAGAGAAGGTAATTGCCTGGCTGACTGTCTGTCTGAAGCTCGTCTGTGTTTTGTACGCCCAGAATAGCGAAGGTCAGAGGCTCCAAAGCAGGTGCGCAGGCCATCCGTATCTGAACGTGAGATACTTGGCTCTGAGTTCCATCCACCGGACAGATTCGGAGAGGGACTCGGCCAGCTCCAGCGGGGCCGGCGGAGTGACCCTGGTAACGACGAGCCGGCCGTCTGACAGCCAGTCTATGTCGGTCCAGCGAGAGGAGTTGAGGAATTGAAGGTGCTGATTTATCTCCTCAAAACCCGCTGCCACTCTGTCCGTCGTCAATATCGCCTCCTCGACGGCGGCGAGCAGGCTGCGGGCCCGTCCATGGAGAAACTCGATTCGCGCCAGCCTCTGTTCAAGTTTGTCCAACACACGCACGCGGTGCTCCATCTCGGGCGAGTTCCACGGCCTCCCCGTCCACCACGCCCACCACGCCCACCACGTCCACCAAGCCCGCCATCTTGACCACAGCGTCTCGCCAACCGGTGCCTGTGACCGTATTATCCCCAGCTCCCTGCGTCCGTTAGGGATGAGCTGATCACAAAAGTTGATGCTAACGACAGAGTGGTTGCGCAAAGAGAAGAGTCGAGACCGCATTATGTTGTGATAAGTTCTCCAAGACCACTGGTTGGACAGAAGATGTCCCAATTGGCGGGCCGTTACGTCGTGCTCAGCGTTCTCGTCGTCACGAAAAACTGTCGAGAACCACCCACCTCCAGCGGAATCCCCTGGTCCGATGCTCTTTATCGTGCCGCCCTCCCTGGCTGCGATTCTACACGCCGTGTTGTAGAAGTCCCACGCAATTCCGCCCAGCCATGTGTCCTCAGGTACGTCCCCAGCCATGGAGTGAGAGATACTCTGGTGGTCATTCCCCGCTCTCGACATATTTGAGAAAACGTCGACGAAGTGATCCGTCAACGGCGCTTCATGCTTGACGTTCTCGCTCCACTCGTCAAACCACTCGTCAGGCGGGTAGTCATTCGAAAATACCTCCAAACGAAGTTCGCGACTCGCTTCGATGTCGAAGGAGTCGGTTTCATTCTTTAATTGGCTGAAGATTCCAAGCTCATACTCAGTCCACTTATACCTCGCCGGTCTCCGCCAGGGGGTGATTGAGCTAGTTTCCGGCCGAGCTGGCTTCTTGCTAACAGGAACGTCGAAGGCGTCATCGGCGGCGTCATCGGCAGAAGGTGCACCTTGGTCGAGGATAACGTTGTCCTCGTTGAAAAAAGGTTCGTACAACTTTACCACGTCTAGGAGCTGGCGGCCAAGCGGGAGCGTGTGGTGGCGACGCACAACACCCAAGCTCCAGAAGCCCGGGCGGGACCAGCTGGCGGCGGCGTAACTCAGGCAGGTGGCCTGCGATGCCAGGGCCAAGCACGAAAGCGCTTTCAGGAAGAGAAAAGCAACAGCCGCGCCAGACACGTAAAGCAAGACGACGCCCAGGTACAGGGCCACGGCGGTCCAGGTGTTGAGGGGTCTGTCGGGAAGCGCATGATTAGCCTCGACGGCCTCCCACTCGCCAACAGAGCTTCTGTCGGCCTCGTCGGCGGGCACTCACCTGTGAGGTTGCGTGGCGCGGGTCTCGTCGCTACCTCTGGAGTTCCGGCCTCCGTTGCCAGGCCGCGTGGCGCTCGCGGCTGTGGCGCTCGGCGCTGTGGCGCTCGGAGCTGTTCACGGTTTGCATTAGCAGACGTCCTTCAAACAGGAGGCTTAAGTACTATCATACCGCAGTACAACTTGGGGGGGCTTGCGATCACCCCGCCGCCACCGCCGCCGTTGGCACGGGCATCGTCACGACAGCGCGGGGTGGGGAAAGGGGCCACTTTGGAACGGAAATCCATAATCTTGTCTGGGTGCAAAATATGCTGTGAACCCGGGCAGTCTCAGTTCTCTCTGGCGGAGATGATGGTCTTCACAAGAACGCGAGCGTGTGGGAGCACCAACGCTCGTGTCTGCTACTTATTATAGTACACCAGTCCAGCTCCATAGGTCGACACAGCGCAAGTGCCATCCTCCTTGGACTTGATTCTCGTGGCTCTGCTGTCTTGTCTCATCCGCGCGGCGATGGACAACGCCACCAGCGGGCTTAGATGTGCAAAAGGGCCCCTGCTTTCTTTCACGGTGCGCTAGCATGATGAGAAGATACGCCTTTGTCGTGGTGGCCCGAGCCTGCGAGAAATAGGGACTGCACAAGCCGGGCTGCACAAGCCGGGCTGCACAAAGAAACCAGACAAGGCATCTTCTGGGAGAGGCCGACAAGATCCCACCATCGCAACTGAAGCCAGGCCGTGCCCGTGGAGAGGCGGACCATATTCGACCGAGGCTACCCTTAAAATAGCCTCTGCCCACGGTGGCCCTCCCACGCTCTGCCGCACTCTCCCGGGAAGGTGGTTCTTCCCAGGCGAGAAGATGTCTTTTTTTTTTTAATACACCATGCAGACATGGCACCTTCGCACACGAGCTGGCGTCCTGGAGACCCTGGGTTCTGCAAGCCCGAAAGACGCGTGCGCCAGCTTATGACCTCAGCGTACTGAAAGGTGCGGCCGATGTCCCCTCAGAGGGCCCTGTCGATGTCTCGTAGACAAGCCGTGAGTCCCGCAGAAGGAGGCCGTCGGCAGCGTCGGCACATGACGCCCACAGCCACCGTGGCCGTCTACGCGTGGGCTCACAGGCGGCTGGACCTTGCACTGTCTCCCCCATAGAGGCAGGCGTCGCAGAGCCTGCCGTCCCAGATGATGCCGCCCTGCTGCCGCTTGCCCGTCCACCGGACCGGCCTCGCGCCGATTCGTCCTCACAGGTCTCGCAACGGTCTGGCAGCTACAGCTACAGCCGCCAGCCTCATCCTCGCACCACCCTTCCCCCTCATCCGAGCCCAACGCGCGGCCGGAAAACGCGTTTCCTCAGAGGTCGGCACTGGCCGGCACGGACAGGCGCATGAACTCCCGCCGTCGCGACATGTCTCTGCGAGGGGATCTAGGCCGCCGGTTTCCCTGCAGCAGACCACCTGATCCTTGCGAAGCAGTAAAACACTTGCAAATCTTTCTGCAGCCACTACAGTAGTGAATGGTCCTGATCTTTACGCCAGCTGATAGGTGAAGAAGGGTCGGATGTGAAGAGGCGGAAGCCTCATGACAGACCGGCCTGGACGGGACGAGTGACTCGTCACTTGTCACTGTCCTCAGCAGATGGCCTCCCTCCCTTTCCACCACCCCAAGGGGGGGGGCTGAGGCCGCCTCCACGAACGCGTTCCAGCTGCGACCCAGCGGCACCGTGCAGGTGGGCTTCTGGGCGTGCCGCGGTCCGCAGCCAATGGGACCACTACGTGCACGTCCGTCCGCCCCCGACTGGTGTTCCAGAGATGGATGTACATATTGTACCCAAGTCAGATCTCGTCCGCGGGGCCTGGGCGTTGGCTTCCTGCCTGGCTGACTGGCTGGCTGGCTGGCTGAGGGCACGGGAGGGACGACTGAAGTCTTCTTTGGCTCCCAGCGCGGCCCACTCGGGTGGATTCGAAGTGGGCCATGATGGGCTGTGGGTTGGAGCCAACCTTAAGGTCTCAGAGATGCACCGGCCCGAGACAAAACTGAGAGTGGGTCCAGGGGAGGCCCCGGGGGAGAGATAGAGGGGTAAAAAAGAGGAAGAGGGAAAAAAAGGGGGAGGGAGAGAGAAAAAAAAAAAAAAAAAAAAAAAAGAAGCGGGGAGGCCCAAGGAAGGCGGGAGACCCGCAGTGGCAGAGTCCGGGCTTCCAGAGCATCGTCGCTCCATGTCTCCACAGGGCGTGAGCTCATTTTGGGAGACCATGGCGACACATCCCCTCGCGGACGAGCAGGTGACGGGGGGGCGGTCAAGAAAGGGTTGCCTGATGTCCGTACCTAGGCGTGATACCATCGCAGGCCGAGAGCACCTCACCATAATCCGTCCATAACTCGCCGCTGCAACAGGAAGGGAAAAAAAAAAAAAGGGAGAGAAGGAAAAGAAGAGAAGGGAAAAAAAAAAAAAAAAAAAACCTCCCAGTATTCGCCGTCGGCCGCCTCCGACACCACTGGCCTGTCTGCCCTGTGGTCGTCCTCGGCGCCAGGTTCCGAGCAAGACAAGACCCACCCGCAATCCCTCCTGGGATCTGGAGGGTTCCTGACGATCGACGAGGGGGGCCGCAGGGGACCTCGTGCTCGCGCAGAAGGCGTGGGCGTGGGCGTGGTGGGCGTGTGCCCTCCCCCCCAGCGCGGCAAGGCTCCCTGGCGGCCCAGCTGCTTTGGGAATCTGCAAGCGGACGGTACGTGCTGGGTACGTAATAGGTAAAAAAAAAAAAACCCAGCCAGCCGTCTCTGGGCCAGGCCAGGTCAGGAAGGATAAAGAGAAAAGAAAAAAAATGGTAGACACAGGCACAGAGAGAGTGAGAGAGAGAGAAAGGAGAGAGGAAGAAAGAGGAAAGGCTCGCGCGCCGCCAAAAGGCTGGCAGGAGGACGGCAAAAGCCCTGCGGAGCGGTGCAGATAGATGGCATCGCGGGAGGACGACGCACCCGGGCACGGCAGTCAGAGAGTAATTATGCATGTATGGACGTACAGCACAGCACAGTACTATGGTGCGTCCGTACGCGTCCGTGCCGCCGAGGCGTAGGCTTGGCCCGTACCGGTAGGTCGTGCCGGTAGGTTCGTGCCGGTGTCGACGCTGCGACGCCGCCTCAGCCGGGGCGGGCCCTGCTCGAGAGGCCCCCAGCAGCCCACAGCAGGGCAGGGCAGGGCAGGGCAGGGCAGGGCTGGGCTGGCTGGGCTGGGCTGGGCTGGCTGGATCGGATCTGGGCTGGATCTGGGCTGGATCTGGGTTGTGCGCCGCCGGAGGGAGGCTGTCACCCTGGCGGCACACGATGTACCGTATAGAGTCCGTACTGGGTAACATGCTTCCGGGGCCGCCAGCGCTGGAATGTGGCCAGCCCGCCGCCCACCCGCAAGCAGCCTTTCCCTCTCGCCCTCGCCCTCCCTGTAACCCTCCCTCTCGTCCTCCTCTCCTAGCGAGACGAGAGAGGTAGCAGCGAGCAGCGAGCAGCGAGCAGCAAGCAGCAAGCAGCGCGAGCCAGCCCCGGGCCGGCGGTGGGCTGATGTGCCCTCGCGTCGGGCCAGGGGTGCGCCCAGGGACCTGTCCTGATCGTGCGAGGTGGTATCCACCGGCGTGTGGTGCCGTGGTGCAGTGGTGCAGTGGTGCCGTCGACGGGTACGACAGGCTCAGCGCAGGAAGAGGCGGGGAAGGGGGGGGGCCTCCCTCCCGAGGACCACCATACTATGTGTCATGAATTACCTGATGGAAACGGCCTTGGCCTCTGGGAGGGGGGGAGAGGGCGCCACCACGACGTGACGCCGTGTTGCTGTGTGCCGCGTTCATAAGGACCGTCGCGGCCGCGGCCTGTGGTGCCACGGTCCCGGATGTGCCCTGTTGGAATCTTGATCCTGCCTGCAGCCAGCGAGAAGCGAGCTGTTGTTGCTTTCTGCCTTTTTTTTTTTCCTGCCTTTCTGCTTTCAGCTGCTTTCAGAAGAAGACGACGACCCCGGAAAACTCCCTCTCCCGGCGACGACTTACACGACTTGGGACAGAACCTCGAGACCACCCTGCCCTGCCCCGACATATATATATACACATACACATACACACACATACACGCACGCACACACACACACACCGACCGACCTTGGAGCATCGCGAGGCTGCCAGATAGCAGCACCCTGTACGATCCTGCGCCTTCTCTCGCCCGCCCCGTCCCCGTCCCCGTCCTCGCCTCTCGGGCTCCGATCCTCGGCACGGCAGCCAGGAGAGACTTCGGCTGTGACAGCCCTTTTGAGACCCGGGTCCGAGCCGCCAAAAGGCTCAGCGAGGAACAACAGGGGGAGGAACAAGAAAAAGAGGAAAAAGCAGGAGAGGGAGAAGGAGAAAGAAAAAAAAGAAAAAAAAAGAGAGAGAGAGAGAGAGAGAGCCAGAGGTGGAGGCGGACCAATCCGGGAGCGCGCCGTGAAAAGTCTAAACCGTCGCGCGCCCACCCCCCCTCCCCCCTCCCCCCTCCCCCCACACCACCACCACCACCCTCCTCCTCCTCCCCGGGGGGCGAGGGCAAATAAGATGCCGCACCGGGTCGCCAGCTTCTTTCGCAACCCCACCGGTTCCTTCGAGAGCCAGGTCATCCACCTCAAGAAGTCCGCGATCCGAAGCAGGACCAAGTCGCCGCACAGGACCACGGCCGGCGCGGCAACCCCAGAGAGGCCCTGCGCCGACAGGGCAGCCTCGTACGCATCATCGCTCGACGACGACAACAACGACAACGACACCACCAGCATGGACGAGCCGCCCCCCGCAGCAGCCGACGCCCACAGCACGACCACGCCCGCGGCCACGCCCACGCCCACGCCCACACCACAGCAGCCGCTCCAGCAGCCGCCCACGCCGCCCGTGGGGAGGGTCGCCGACGACTCGCCGCGCCTGCGGCCCAGGGACGACCTTAAGGACAAGGACAAGGACAAGGACCACCACCACCACCGCCTCTCCTTCCCCGGCATCCACATCGGCCGCTCCCACCACCACCACCACCGCGAGCACAGCGCCAGCCCGCACGCGCACCTCTCCTGGAGCATCGAGTCCCCGCCCATCATCTTCCACGGCGACGCCGACAGCAGCACCGGTGCCCTCGTCTCGGGCCAGCTCTTCCTCGACGTCCGCGACGACGCCTTCGACGTCGCCGCCTTCCGCGCCGCCCTCAGCCTCCGCGTCGCCCACAAGAAGCCCTTCGCCGCCCACTGCGCCGACTGCGCCAGCCAGCTCACCCTGCTCAAGGAGTGGAACTTTCTCCCCGCCCCCGGCCGCGCCCTGCACCGCGGCGTGCACCCCTTCCCCTTCTCCGTCCTGCTCGACGGCCACCTGCCCGCCACCCTCGACTCGCCCCTCGTCGCCATCACCTACGAGTTCAAGGCCGAGGCCCTGCCCGCCCGCCCCGGCGCCCCCGCCGTCCGCCTCGAGCGCCTCTTCGACGTGAAGCGCTCCCTGCCGCCGCCCGAGCTGCCCCACCACTCCGTGCGCGTCTTCCCGCCCACCAACGTCAAGGCCTCCGTCCACTACCAGCAGGTCATCCACCCCATCGGCACCAACACCCTGGCCATGCACCTGGACGGCATCGCCCGCACCAGCCCCGCCGGCGCCACCGTCGAGTACTGGAAGCTCAAGAAGCTGACCTGGCGCCTCGAGGAGACCCTCCGGACCGTCGCCCCCGCCTGCGACAAGCACAGGCCCGCCGCCGCCGCCGCTGGCGAGGGCGCCGACCAGCAGCAGCAGCAGCAGAAGCGCGGCGCCGCGAGGGCCGAGACCCGCGTCATCGGTGAGAAGACCCTGTTCAGCGGGTGGAAGTCGACCTACGCCGGCCCCACCGACTCCAGCGTCGACCTCGAGCTCGAGTACGCCCTCAACAGGCACGCCAAGTACTGCTGCGACCTCAAGTCGCGCGACGGCACCGAGGTCTCGCACCAGCTGCTGCTGGAGATGGTCGTCTCCCAGGAGTGCGCCCCCGTCGGCAAGCCCGGCCTCGTCACCCAGACCGGCGTCGGCCGGATCCTGCGGATGCACTTCGCCACCATCCTCACCGAGCGCGGCGGCATCGGCATCTCGTGGGACAACGAGGCCCCGCCCATCTACCAGGACGTCCCCGCCAGCCCCCCCGCCTACTGCGAGGACACCGTCGCCGCCGGTCTCGAGGGCCTCCCGGACGTCATGGAGAGCCTGGACGCCGCCCCGGGCCCCAGCGGGACGGGGAGCGGAAGAAGCAGCAGCAGGAATTCCGCAGAAGGGCACCGGTCATGAGCCTCCTACCAACTTCTCTCTCTCTCTGACAGCCAGCGTTTCACTATTCTATTTTATCTTTTAACTTATTTTATTTTATTTTATTTTTTTATCTACTTTGGTTTAACCTGGCGACCAGCCCTCCATACGAGGTGCTCTCCCCCTCCGTCGCAGGGCCACAGGGTACCAGGCCCCCCTGATGGACATGTTGTGTTGATTTCTCGAGTTGGTCTGGGCTGATACCCCCCCATGTGCGTGGAGCACATGGAAGAGTTGCTTGATTAGATGGCTAGCTGTTGCATTGACTGTCGGTCGAGCTTTCCGAGGCGTGGCGGCGCGGAGGAGAGGCCCCGGTTATCTAGTATGCAATATGACAAGATGATACCACTGTCTCTAATAATCCCTCTCCTGCATCCGCTGTAGTCCTTTGTTCTGCTGCAGCACCGGCCCGGGTGCCCCTCGGGAGACAGCCCTGCGCCTGATGTACGGCTCATCGGTGTGTCCGTCGTTGCAGCAGCTGACGCGACCAGCTGGACCAAGCTGGACCGGGACGGGGTGGGGGGGGGACGGAGGGTGTTACAAACAAAACAAAAACAGCAGCAAAGGGGATGATCATTCCCGAGGGGAGGCGGCAAGCGGGACGGACAGGAGGCACTAGAGATGCGAGAGCACACAGCACTGCGCTCGGTGTATATAGATAGCATTAGGACCAAAAGGCCGAGCATAGCCTAAACCTGACAGATCCCCAACCGCCAACGCCAGCCAGCCCGCGATGCCTCCGTGCGCCCCACTGACCCAGCGCCGGTACCCACGAAACGCCATCAGGAGGGGGCCTCCCCTTTTGGACCCGTAGCTCTCCCGCTGCCCTTGGCGCCGTCGTCGGGACCGTCCTCCTCGCTCTTCGGGAACAGCGAAGGGTCGTAGCCAACAGCCTTCACGATCCCGAGGCCCTTCGTCCTGCCCTCGCGGAACAATAACCTGTCGCCGGGTGCTAGGTACTCGGGCCTCTGGACGAAGCGGAACGCCACGGTGGCGCGGTCACCGGTCCGGATGAAGGGCCGGTCGACGTCGATGATGCTGCACGTCTGCGACACGGGGCCGACGTGCAGCATGGCCTGGTACCTCTTCTTGATGGTGGTGACGTGGTTCAGGATCAGGACGTCGGCCACGAACTCGTTGTACACCCTTGGCTGGGGCGCCCCGTCGGCGGGTTTCGGCAGCACGACCATCCCCTTGCGGACCTCTTTCCGCCGAACCTTCTTGAGCGCAAAGGAGGCCGACTGCCCTGCCGACGCGGCGGGCACGCTGATCCTCTTGCGCTCGATGGACCGGATCGAGGTCTGCGTGAACTGGCCGAGCGAGTCCGGCCCGATGATGACGTTGTCCCCCGCGTGGACGACGCCGGACTTGATGATGCCGGAGACGACGGTACCGACGAAGGGGACGGAGAAGGTGTCGTTGACGTGGAACTCGAAGGGGGCATCCGCATCGTACCTGGCATGGTGTCTGTCAGCAGCCCTCCTCTGTGTGTGTTAGGGGCGGGAACGGTCTTACCTCCCGTGGTGCGGCAGGATGTTCAGGAACGTCCGCACCAGGTCCAGGTTCTGGCCGGTGACGTTGGAGACCTGAAAGATGGGGGTGATGCGCTGGGAGACGAACTGCGTGGCGGTGTTGATGCACTCGTCCCGGTTGTTGATGAAGATGGGGATCTTCCTCGCGCCGGGGGACTTGAGGATCTTGGTGATCTGGGTGATGGTCTGCTCGAGGATCTGCGGGGGGCAGATGTCGATCTTGGTGATGACGACCATGACCGGGACGTTGAGCGCCAGCGCGATGCCCAGGTGCTCCTTGCTCATGCCGATCAGGCCGTTGTTGGCCGCGACCATCAGCAGGCAGTAGTTGGGGCTGCTGGAGAGCAGGCCGAAGACGGTGGTGCGCAGGTAGCGCTCGTGGCCGGCGAGGTCCGTGAAGGTGATGACCTTGGCGCTGCGCCGGCCGATCTCCTCCCACGACAGCTTGCGGCCGGGGGTGTCCGAGGTGATGACCTGGCCGCGGGTGTCGAAGCCCATGATCTCCATGCCGACGGAGCTGGTCCGGCCGGTCTCGATCTCGTGCTTGTGCCGGAAGAGGTTGACGCGGGCCCTGCCGCGGCCGTCGTCGAGGTCGCCCTTGACCAGGACGCCCAGCATGGAGCTCTTGCCCGCGTCGACGTTGCCCACGACCGCGATCCGGGTCTCGATGACGCTCTCGACGGCGGCGGGGGTCCGGCGGATGAGCACCTTGGCGCTGCAGTCCCTGTCCCTATCCCTATCCCTATCGGCGCCAGCGCCGGCCTGGCTCTCGACGGGGCCCCCGACGTTCCTGGTCAGCAGCAGCTGGCAGTCCGCGCCGGCCCCGCGGGCGGCCTCCTCTAGCCGGGCCCACGCCCTGTCCCAGCCGGGCCTGTCGAGGCGCATGGAGTCGCCGTTGTGCTCGAAGCCCACGTCAAAAAGCGTCTCCCCGTGGCCCTCCTCGAGGCGCAGGGCGATGAGGTCGACCAGCTTCTGGAGCGAGCCGTCGGCGCCGCCGCCCAGCAGGAGGCTGCGGAGGGGCGCCCGGGGCTCCCTGTCAGAGAGCTCCAGGGAGCCGAGGATGTCGTCCAGCTCGGCGTCGATATCGTCGCCGACGGAGGGGGCGGCAGGGGCCTGTGAGGCCGCGGGCGTCGTCGGGGCGGGCACGGCGCGGGCGGCGAGGGAGGAGGAGGAGGAGGAGGCGGCAGCGGCAGCGGGCTGCCTGGCGCTGGGGAAGCGGACGGCCTGCTGCTGCTCGACGAACTCGGCGAAGTCGCTGAGGGCAGCCTCGCCCTTCCGCCGCTCATGGGGCAGCTTGGCCGGTTTCGTCGCCATGGTGGCTCGAGATGACCCGCCGCACTGGACAGGAGGAGCGAAAGCCCATGTGACGGAGGGGGAGGGGTACAGGGGGACCACGCCGGCTGCGTGTGGTCGTGTGGTCGTGTTGTCGTCTAATCGTCTAATCGTCTAATCGTCTGGTCGTCTGGTCGTGTGGTCGTGCTGGTGCCAGTCCGTACCGTGCGACGCCTACCTTGGCATGCGCTGTAGCTCAGGAGTGGCGATGTATTCGGGTGATCATGGCAGAGGATGTGTGTGTGGTGAGGTGGCGGGCTGGGGATGGGACGGCGCGGCCTGGTGGTGTGGGTTGGGCGACCAGCGAGATAAATAGATGTCGCAGGCGCAGGTGCAGGCGCAGGTGCAGGCTGCTTCTGGGCTGCCGGATGAGCAATGTTGATGGAGTCGAGTGAAGTGGAGTGAGTGGCGTGGCGATGAATGGGAATTGGGAATCTGTCACCGGCGGCGGCGGTGGGAGTCATACTTCATAGCTGGAGGAGCTGCCCACTACAGCACAGCTTATCCCCCGCACTGGGCCCTCCTTATCAACCACCCGCCGACCCCCAAAGGGCCCCCTGCCCCACTACAGCTTGGGGGGAGGGGGGCGGCACACAGGGGGCTGCGCAGGCCAGGCGCAAGGAGGTAGACAGCAAACGCCACTCACCACTCACCATTCACTACACGACGCTTCACTCTCAGATCACTTCTGATCATTGTTCCCTGTAGTCCATTAGATGGCATATTGAATTCCTGTCACCAAGATGAGTGTACGCCTAGCTTAGGACAAGGCTACCTCTCAGCCTTCGGGTCGGCCCCACAAGGCTCGCGCTCTCTGTCTCTCTCTCTCTCTCTGTGTGTCTGTCTGTCTGTCTCTTCGCTGCACCTGTTGCTCCTCCTCCGGCCTCGCCACGCCCGCACTCGGTGGGTACATCTGGTGGAGAGGGGAGGGGGGTTCGGCCGCCTCGCGTCCGAGCCCTGGCAGCGTCTTCACCTTGCAGGCAGATCTCCTTCCGTCCCGCCCATACTCGTAGTCCTCCGGTGTAGATAGGCTGCTTGCTGTCCCGTCCATAGGCGGACAGATCCCTTTCCCGGTGCTCGGGCTGCTCCGCCGTGGGCCCACGCCGACCACCAGCCCACGCTGCTCGACGTGAGTCCCCAGGGGGTGGTGCCTGGGGGGGGTGGTTCCGGGGGCAACCATCTGCGACGATGACAGGCGTGCCTCGCAGCCGGTCGCCGTGCCTGTTGCGGGCCCTGGCCGAGCCACAGGTCACGATTGGGACAGGGGCGAGATCAGCACGACGCTGTCGCCTGTGTGAAGCGTGAAGCGTCAGCGGGGGGTGGGGAGGGGAGGCGAGGGGCAGCTATGGGAGCGGGTGTGGGCTCGTACCGCGGACGAAGAGCATCTCGGACTTCTTGCTGACGGTCTTGACGTCGTCGTCGTCGGGCGCGTCGTCGTCGACCACGTAGATGGTCTCCTCGACGTCGCCCAGCACCAGGTTGCAGTGGCTGTCGTATGCCTGCGTACCGATCGCGTCAGCGGGGAGTCGGGGCGGGGAGGGGGCGGGCGGCGCGGAGGCCTCACGTGAAGTCTGCCCTTGAGCTCGCGGTCGCCCCTGAGCTTGACGAAGACGACCTCGTCGAGCAGCAGGCGCACGAGGTCGAGAGGCTCCGAGGCCGTGGAGGGTTCGTCGCCGGCGTCGGCCATCGTTGACCGTGCGCTGTCTGTATGTCGGGTGCGTGTCTTTGGGGGGGAGGGGTTAGAGGCAGGTGCAGCGGGTCGGCGGGCCTGGATAGGCGCTTGGGCGGACGCGTGTAGTGTGCGTCGTGCGCGTCGTGTAGTTTGATAAGGTGGATGTGATGCGTGCGGCCTTGCGTTGCTGTGAGAGCTGCGAAAAGCTGAGAGAGCCCGTGCGCGCCCTGCTCGGTGTGGGGTTTTAGGGGGGGGGCAAGGCTAGCAGCGGGTAGCTGCAGCCAACCCTAACCCTGGGCCGGCATGGCAGGGCTGGCACATGCATAGCAGTTAGTTACCCTTCTCCTCCTTCTCCTCCTCCTCCTCGAACAGACAGCCTCATCTTGGCCCAGCCCCCGGGAGGAGAGCCGTGAGCGAGTGCGCCGCCGTCGGCACACCCCCTCTCTCCCCGATGAGAGTCAGTCCTTGGTCGGCCGAGGTCTGGCCGCTGCTCGGCCCACACGGAGCCGCAGCCGCAGCCGCGCCCAACCTCGTCCACCGCAGCTACAGCCGCCGCCGCCGCCGCCTCCTTCACACTCGCCGTCACGCCCAGTTCCAGCCCCAGCCCCAGCTCCAGCTCCAGCTCCGGCCGCAGCTCCAGCCCGCCGCCGCCCCGCCCAGGAGGTGTCTCCATGTCCCCGCCGCCGGCCCCCAGGACAGGTACCAGCGCGCCCTCGAGACCCTCCTCGCCGCCCTGAGGCAGGGCGACCCCCTCCGGCTGTACTTCTGCCTGCTGGACCTCACCCGCGGCGCCACGGAGCTCGACGACGCCTTCTGCCGCGCCGTCGAGTCCGTCCCCGCCGCCACCTTCTCCGAGATCCTGCGCGCCCTCGACCCCGCCAGCGTCCAGCGCCACGTCGACTCGGCCCCCGGCCTCCGCATCTCCTACGGCGCCGCCGTCCACACGCCCCTCGGCGAGCTCGTCAACAAGTGGGGCGTCAAGGTCCTCTACGCCGCCGTCTTCGCCCGCCTGCGCCTCCTCCAGCGCGCCCGCCGCGCCGCCCGCCTCCGCCCCCTCCCCGGCGACCATGCCGTCCTCCTGCGCTGCGCCGGCGCCGCCTCCGACAACTACGCCGCCCGGGAGCTCTGGCGCGAGGCCGCCGCCGCCGCCGCCGCCGCCGACAGCTACCTCGGCTGGGTCGACGCCCGCCTGTACGCCGAGTTCGTCAAGGCCCGCTACCTGACCGAGGCCCTCTACGCCGGCCACGACCTGGCCCGCCTCCGCCTGCGGCCCCTGGACCTCTACCGCGCCGCCCTCTGGCTGCCCGGCCCCGCCGTCGCGCGGCTGAAGCACCTCGCCGCCAGCATCCGGGCCCGCCAGCCGCACCGCTTCGGCCAGAACCAGGCCGAGCCCTACTGGGCCGAGCCCCTGACCCGGACCCTGCGCCGCCGCGCCCCGCTCGCCCGCCTGGAGCGCTCCGCCTTCCGCCGCGGCTTCCTGCCCGCCGACGAGCTGCTCGCCTGTGCCTTCCTGAAGGCCAACGGCCGCAGCGGCCGCACCCGCGACAGCCGCGTCCTGCTCCGCGAGTG
The DNA here is from genome assembly GCA_001282315.2 of Chrysoporthe cubensis. Lineage (NCBI taxonomy): Eukaryota > Fungi > Ascomycota > Sordariomycetes > Diaporthales > Cryphonectriaceae > Chrysoporthe > Chrysoporthe cubensis. The sequence continues at coordinate 7,340 of LJCY02000019.1, read as the reverse complement.
CTGGGGCGTCCGCCTCGCCGTCGACTGGGCCGCCGGCACCGTCGAGGTCGGCGGCGGCGCCGACTTCCCCCCCGGCGCCGCCCGCGCCCCCACCGCCGCCCTGCTCGACGCCGTCGCCCACTGCTTCGGGAGCCAGGGCCAGGTCGCCGTCGCCGTCCGGCTCGTCGACTTCCTGTCGGTGCGGTACAGCCTCGCCGTCCCCGACGCCGTCTGGTCTGACCTCCTCGACTACGCGCGGATCCAGCAGACGAAGCCCGCCGCCACCGAGTGGAAGGTCGCCGGCTTCCCCGGCAGGCTGGCCCGGCCCGACGCGCTGATGGACGTCTGGGACGTCTGCACCCGGTCGCCGCACGGCTTCCGCCCGGGCATGAGGGACTACTACAACCTGACCAGGTCCCTCGCCCTGCGCTCCGCCTCCAAGGCGAGGCCCCTCGAGGCCATCCGCCAGCTCAGGCCCCTGTACCGGGACGCTGCCCGCCGGATGCGCGAGGCGTGGCGGGAGCTCGTCCTGACCACCCGGCAGGGCGTGCCCAACCATGCCGCCTACCGCCGCTACCGCGTGCTCCAGTCGAGCAAGGACTACATGTGGTACTGCTTCCACCACACGGCGCTGCAGCTGCTCAAGAAGACGCGGCCCGGCCGCGTCGACGACCACGACGCGGTGAGGGTGATCCCCGACATCGTGCGCGAGCTCGGGCCCTTCATGCCTAGGACCATCCGGTACCGCATCGCGACGGGCGTCGTGCAGCTCCGGTCTGACCATGCGTCGCTGCGCTCCGTAGAGACGACGCAGGTGGTGGTAGACCCGCGGCCGGCCGACGAGGGGCGACGGGCCGCGGCCCAGGAGCCGGGCGCCGAGGACTTGCTCGGCGAGGACCTGTTCGGCGACCGCGACGGCGGGGACGAGGGGACCGATATGCCGCCTGCCAGGGAGGAGTCTGAGGACGGGCCGGACCTCGTCGCGCCCTGGCTGGCCGGGAGGGAGCCGGGCGCCGGGCACGTCGCAGCGTCAGAGGATGCCTACGGGATGGACGAGGGAGAGGGGGACGAGGAGGACATGGACAGCGAGGATGAGTTTGAGGATGAGATCGAAGACGAGATCAGGGATAGCGGGGGCGGCGACGACATCAAGTATGGGCGTGTCAGCGAGAGGCCTTTCGGCCCGGGCCGGCGCTGGCAGGGTGCCTCCGAGGGACCCGTCGTCTGGGGGGAGGGGGAGGAGGACCCCACAGCTGCACCCGTCTCTGCTGAGGGCTCCACGGGCGGGGCGCACCACCCTGCGCCAGCCTGGTCGCCCGTCACACAGATCACGGACCGGCCGGCATTCATGTACCGGCCACCGCTCGCGGCACCCCCGGGGGAGGTCTCGCTCGGCTGGCTGCGGGACGAGGGGAAGATCTTCACAGGGTTTCACGACGACCCGACGAAGAAGCATTATGCCGCACATAGGGTGCTCCGGACCACGGTACGCGCGCCCGCCGTGCCGGTGGCCCTGGGCGGGGAGGCGACGGAGAAGATGCAGGTGAGGCACCTCCTGTGGATGCAGAGGTGAGATCGGGCAGAGGTAGTGATAGTGAGGCGCATTGCATGGTCTCGGGGCTAGGGCGCCTGGCCGGCCCCCTCGCTGCTTTCCCCCCGGCCTCCCCGGCATACTTGTGTTGTCTATACGATAGGAAGGCTAGGCGCTGGCGACTAGGCGGCCCGACAGGCCGTATGGGCTTATCTATACATAGATACTTGGCATCAACACACAGTCGTGACCGGGATCTGCACCGGGGCGAGGCCGGCGTGACGAGGTGTCCATGTCCACCGCTCTATCCTGCTCGATGTTCTCCAGAGGAGCCACCGGGGCCCGGCCACAAGCGTACACAAGCGTACACAGGCCTACCCAGGCCTACCCTTGTCTCTCACACCTTCTCCAGCCTCAGGTCGTTCATGAACATGTACCGGCTCAGGGTGATCCACCCATACCGGAACCACACCATCTGGCTCTGATGGGCGCTCGTCATGGCCTCCCTGGCCGTCAGCCAGCCGCCCCTCCCCAGGCCGTGCATGAAGACGAGTGCGGCGGGGCGGTTCTCGGCGGCGGCCGGCGGGGCGCCCCTGCCGCTGCCGGCGGCCGCGCGCCACGCGTCCAGCGCTGTCGAGGCGAGGGTGGGCAGCACATCCAGGACCCCGGCGTACTTGCGGGAGACGCTGACGGTGGTCAGGGTGTACAGGTCGACGGGGGAGGACCTGCCGGGCCTGCCGGCGGCGAGGGAGGCGACGAAGGCGCGGGCGCCGTGGTAGAGGGAGATGTGGTTGGGGTGGGAGGAGACGCCGCGCGCGTCGAAGGTGATGAGGACGTCGATGGTCGCGGCGGGGCGGCGCGGTGCGAAGGCGTCGCGGAGGAGGGAGGAGATGGCCTCGGCGGGCCAGGTCGCCGTCATGGAGTCCGGGAAGTCACTGCAGGCCCCGTGCCGCGCGGGGCGGCGAGCGTCAGCCAGCCAGCCAGCCATCCGGGTGTCACGTCCCCAAGAGAGAGAGAGAGAGAGAGAGAAGGGGGGGAAGGTGGTGGGCCGACGCACGCAGGGTTGTCGACGACGTAGACGTCCTCGGGCTTCCGCAGGCCCAGGACGAGCCCGCTCTTGACCAGCTCCTCCTTGCGCGTGTGGCCGAGGCCCTCGGCGTCGCCGCTGCTGAGGCACAGGATCTTCACGTGGTTCCCCAGCTCGGGCCGGGCCAGGGCCAGGACGGTGGGCGCGAAGAACATGGCCTCGTCGTCCGGGTGGGCGATCAGCAGGCAGATGCGCTTGCCGCGCAGGGGCGCGAAGCGGGCGGACACGACGTCGACGGCGTAGAGGTACAGGGCGGGGATGAGCAGCACGAGCAGCGAGGCGGACAGGAGTGCGGGGTCCATCATGGCGGCGAGGGCAGGGCGGTGCCGCCACGAGCAAGAAGTGCGTCCGCGGCGAGGGCTGGGAGGAGGGGAGAGAAGAAGGTGAGGTGAGGTGTGAGGTTTGAGGTGAGGTGTGAGGTGTGAGGCGAGGCTGTCTTCAGCCTCAGCACGTCCCCACGCAGCAGTGGCTTGTACTGTACTATCTGTGTACATACAGTATGTACTAGCGGTACCCTGGCGGCCCCGAGCTGGCGGGGACAGGGGCCCTGGAGAACAGGGGCCTGGCAGGGCAGGGCAGGGGTCCAGCTGCCAGAACAACCAGGACCTCCAGAGAGGCCCTTAATTATTCTCATCCTCTACGAAACCTCCACCACAACACCTCAACAGCACCAGCACTCGCCGCCCCTACGCGACCCTCCACTTCAGCCAGCTCACGATCTGCCCAGCAAACACACACACACACACACACACACACACACACACACACACACGACAGCCCAGTATGGCTCGTCAGAGAAAAGAGAAGAAGGCCAAGGACATCAAGCTCCGCCAGCCCGACCGGTCCGGCCCTACCGACAAGACGCTGCTGCAGATCGCCGAGGAGAGGAGCCTGTTCACGATGGCAGACCGGCGGCAGCAGCAACAGCAGCAGCAGCAGCAGCAGCAGCTCAAGAACAGGGGCCACGGCGACGACCACGGCGCCGGCACCGCTGGAGAGCAGGGAGGGCACCCCGACGATCAGCTGTCTCCGTCGGCAGACCGCCTCATGGAGACCGCCCTCTACGCCGTGTGCCTGGCCATGGTGCACTTCACCCTCGACTACCTCGTCCAGCAGCAGTACGCCCTGGAGATCGAGATGAAGAAGATCGTGGCGAGGGCCGCCCAGGCCCTGATGGGTTCGTCACAACCCCCCCCCTTCCTCCTCCTCCTCCTCCTCCTCTTCTTCCCTCCCAGTCCGGCTCTGCTGACCACGGCCCCTGGTGCAGTCTTCGCCGCCCTCGTCCACGCTCTCCATCCTCACCCTGCCAACACCACTTTCATCCCCGGCCTCCCCCCGAGGTACCACCACGCCGCGCGCCAGGCCGTCTTCTTCGTCACCAGCCTGGCCGCCGGCTGCTACTTGATACTCGTCACGAACAAGTACACGTACATGGCCGTCCTCAAGCAGGCACCGCCCATCGGGTGCCTCTGGGTCTGGTCTGTGCTGGAGCTGGATCTTGCGCCCGCCGTCCTAAGCCTCGTTGGGGCCTACATATACTTCTGGCAGAAGGGATACACGTTCTGATTTTTTTTTTTTCACGCCAACAAAGCCTGGATCGTCTTCTCGTACTCCTCCGGCTTCCTGCCCAGGAAGCGCTCCAGGTCCTCCGTCGCCAGCGCTGCCTCCCCGGCCCGGATTGCGTCCCACGCCGTCGCCCACGTCCTCGCGCCCTCCTCGTCCCCAAACCTGTCCAGCACCTGCGGCAGCTTCACATACTCGTCCACCGGGACCCGTCGGATCTTGAACGGCTTGCCCACCGCCCGGCCGAGGACTTCTACCGTCTCCGCAAGGCTGACCTCCCTCGTCCCGGACAGCAGCACCTTCCCGTTCACCAGCTGCTGCGGGAACTGCCCGCCCGCGCCGCAGTACCTCGCGATGAGCTTGGCCGACGCCTCCCCGAGCTCGTCCCGTTTGGCCCAGGTCACCCCGGGGCCCCCGCCGTCGTGAGGGATCGTCACCTCCGCCCCCGCCGGCGCAGACTTGGGGTCCAGGAATGCTGTGTAGATGGGATAGGATTCCGAGTACAGGCCTTCTCGTACTGATGTGTACGTGAAGCCCCGGTCGGCCGCGGCAAGGGACTCGAGGTGCTTCTCGCTGTCCAGGTGGGCCTGCATCACCACCGCCAGGGAGCTCGTCTTCAGCGCGCCCGAGGCAGCATCGCCGGCGAGGCCCAGGCTGCTGTAGAAGATGTGCTTGACCCCAGCCCGGCGCGCGGCGTCGATCGCGGGAAGTTGGACCTCGCGCACGTCAGCTGCCCCGCCCCCGAACGTCGTCCCGTCGCTTGCACTCACCTTGACTCGGTACTCGTGCGCGTGGCTCGGGTAAGAGATGAGGAACAGCACGTCGAGGCCGCTGAAGGCTACCTCCAGTTCCTGCGGCGTAGACTCGTAGGATGCCCGGCGCACCGTCACCCCCGCCTGCCTGTGCTCCGCTTCGACCTTCTCCGGGTGCCGACAGATGAGCGTGACGCGGTCGCTCGGGACGAGCTTGAGCAGATGCCGGTAGGTGCTCCCACCAAGGCCCCCAGAGGCCGGGAAGACGCCGATTTCCTTCATGATTGTGGCGGCCCGGGTACGTCGGTTGCGTATGCGAACAGTGTGGCTCTTGGTGGTGTGAGACTTTTGCTTGGGTCTCGTCAGACGCGATCCTGGGGTGTTGGGAGCAACATCACCCGATCCGGTCTGTCTGTTACAAATATGCACCTACAGTCTTTCAATGCAGCAGATCCCCACCTCTGTTATGGAGCCTCGATGACGAAAAGGGTGGTCCCCTTCGCTGTCCAGTTTACTAATGGCACCCCGGCCCATCTGGAGGCTTTGTGCGGCATTTCAATGGTCCATGGTAAAGCTGGGAGACCTGACTCCAAGCTCCAGCGGGTGTGGTCTTAGCAGCGAGCTTAATAAGGGCTAGCTAGGGATCTCGAACACCTAGAATAGTCACGCGATTCCTCATGCTACGACGATGCTTCTATCAGCAAAAAAGGCCATCCCTTGCGCTCGTCTATTTCATTCCGTTCCCGGGTCTTCAGGCAGGAGTCTGTCCATCTCGAGAACTTCGCGACACCTGGGCTCACAAGTCCACAGAGAACCGACGGGCTCGCGGTCCCTCGTTTACAAGCACATGCCCGATCTTGAGTGTGGACATCTGAGTTCCTCGGATTTCATATTGACGACTACACCTATCATTAAATGTACAGCCAATTCGAGATGATGGTAAAGTTTACCATGTGTCGCAATCGTCCTATACTAGGGGGCACAATGCGCTTCCTCGTGGGCCTCACTCTAGCGGCGACTTACATACCTTAAGTAGGTAGTCGGGGAGGAAGACTCCAAGGTTTCTGCTCGTCTCGTCCCTCTGATCCATCCGTGTGTGGAAGTCATTTGCCATGCCTTGGCTGTTCGTCACGGCGATCTCGACCTGTTCCAATCGCCATGATGCTCTCTGCCAAGTGGTCGTCCAGCAGTGCTGGTGATCAGAATCTACTATCTTCACCAGTAGCATTACTGTGCTATAGGTGAGGATGGCGTGCCCAGGTCCCGAAAGCCAGGACTGCAATAGTAGTTTTCGCCCTTTTCTTTACCTTTTAATCACGGGCTACCAGGAAATCGTATTACGATTGCCTACACCCCCCCCCAAAAATTCTGCTAGCATGCCGCGCATACTTGCTGATCTTTGTGCCTCAGCCTCTCCATTGCAGGCGATTCCCGCAACGGGTTGTCGCCGGGTGTGGCAACCAGGTTTGCAGCTGAGCACACGCGGCGCCTCAGTGGCCGCGGCGTCGGCGCTGGGCAGCTATGGGACAGGTTGGCATGCAGTCACTTGCCCGCCCCTTTTCTGGTCTCTGAGACTCTCGCACCCCTTTTCTTCTGAGTGCCGGTCACCTGCCTTACAAAGCATCGGTTGGCGGTGACTGTTGCAAACTCTGATGCTATACAGCTCTGAAGACTATTCCGTGACGTCTGGGTCGCGGTGACCAAACGCATTTATATCGAATCCGGGGGGGGGGGCGGCTATATCATCTACAGGCACGATTCAAGTCGGATCATCCTGCCGAAGCCTCGCACGCGAACGATCCAGAATCTGCAGCACATGCCAGGAAACTTTGAAAACAAGCAAATGTCCCAAGATCAACCCAGGAGGGACGAGACAGCGTGCACGGGCGCTCGGGCGTCGTCCAGCAGTCGGCTCTACACGCGACGAGAGCCGTCGCCCGGGGGTCAGATGCCTCTTCCTACACACACAGCAGACCTCTGGTGCCCCCTGTGCTGGCAGCCAGCCGCAGATGCCGGTGGTGAGAACGACAGCCGCGGGGGTAGAGGCGACAGGGCGGGCATACGTTGCCGAGGGGGTGGGGGCCTCCTTAGCTACCTGAGAGCAATGTTCACACTGGACACGGGCTCTGGACGTTCGCACGGTATTATCGGAAGTGTGATGGGTGGGGCCGGGGCCCTTGGGCATCTCCCGCTGCAGGCGTTGTATGATCCAGCTGGCCCTCTACGCCGACGTCATGATCGGCTAGATCCTCAGGGCCCTCGCGAACAGTGAGGGATGGGGCAGGCATGATCGCATGGTCGGTCAGAGCAGGGCGCGAAAGAAGTTTTCAGACTGTTCAGATTGTGTCGCGATGGCTGTGCTTTAGGAGCACAACCCTCAAAAGTCGAGTTTGAATGCAAGATCGGCGTTCAAGATCTGATCGCGCAA